>JAZBGY010000424.1:0-63042 GCA_037414755.1 Lydus trimaculatus | reverse complement strand
TTTTGAAAATTTTACGAAACGGAACATGAAGTACATTTCAATGACGAAACGGAACAGCGTTCCGCTGCGTTCCGGTACATTTCGAGCACTGTGTTAAATGCTTTATATATATTGTTAGAATCTATTCGAATGTATATTAAGGTTTTTATTGGAGTTTTAATTAATTTGCTTTCAATCTGGGAATTGCCCGGCGCATCCACCATTTTTACAACTTTAGATTTAAATATTCCGGTTTTTTATGTAATTGGCTTGATCCAAATAAAACTTGCTACTGTATTACATTACTTTCGATGTTAGATTTAGATTTAGATTGGTTTGGTCTTTTTTAGACTTATTGGTCAAACCAACGGACATCATCGAAGATCGCCAAAGTGTAAAAACCTAGATAAGCAAACTGAATTGCAAATCCTCCATCTAGTACACGGATAGATCTAAAATAAACAATGAGACAGGCATAGAAATATATGGAGCCAATTATAAGGCATCCTTATCCTTAGGACAGAAACGTGTACTAGAGTGTGTTTGCGAATAAACCTCAAAGGTACACAAATATACGTCTTGACAGCTAGTCAGGCGGTGATGAAAGCTCTAAAAGCTTATAGCCTTGAGTCGAAAAATTATCTGGGAATGTCGTTAATCTTCTAAGAAAACGGTTCTCAAATAACAGTTGTAATGTTTATTTCGATTAATTCTTTGTTGCAATTTATTTTTAATATTGCAACAATTATAAATAATATTCTTAGAACTATTATATAGCAATAATATATTGAATAAATAATTTTTTGTTTGTTTGTTTGTTATTGTTTTTTTTTTTTTTGTTGCCAATTACCTCACGTCCTTGCCCTCCACGATAAATTACACAATAAATTGAAACCAAAGAACAATATCCTGCATACCTATACCGTATTTATTTATAATTGAATTATCAATGTGTTCATTTATAAACAACCTACCACAATATCCTTTTACAATTAGAAGTACAATAATTATCTATAAATAATTTAATAGTAGTAATAAATATAATAGATACGTACTGAAATAATTTCTAATTGTAAGAAATTAGATGTTTTTACATTTTTTATTTGATATTCGATGATGAGTGGGGATAATTGATTTATAATACATAAAACGATATTATTGAAATATCACTACGTGACTCCGCTAACGTTCTAATATTTACCAATTATTATCATATAGAGTATAATATGTAATGTCGAAGTGAAACGTATTACCTCGCCAAAAAGGTAAACTGAACAGTAAAATTAATTAGTACAAGGTGAATAATTTATTTATTGGTTATATTCTAGAAAGAGAAATTATATAACTAATAATACTACCAAGAACAAAAAAATGTATTCTGTTAAAGTCTTTATCTTCTATCCTATGTATTAATTATTATGGATTAACAGAACACCACCTATGACAATAACTTTCAACTTGTGCACAAATTCAAGGTTAGAAAACATCACTAACAATGATAATGATGACAATTATGATAATTTTATTTTATGTAAAACAAACGAGAAGCATAAATATTATTTAGTGCTTTTCTGTGAGTTCATCATGATCTCAATACTGATCTGTATTTCTTCTTAGATAGTCCAGTGAATGTAAATCTTAGGTTTCAATTTTAATTAATACATTGAGGATAAATGATATCAAATTTATCAATGGGTAGGTATATATTGAAAAATTTGAATTTCATACAGGCTTTATCTCAGAACTCACACAAAAATTACTAAATTTAGAGAGGTCTCAAAGAAACATTGTAAATCTTTGGAGACAACCTTACCTTCCTTGAACATGCGAGTGTATGTGCAAAAATTTGGCAACATGGACTTCTATAGTGTGCAGATGCTGAAATGTGAATTGCAATTTGAGATGGGTCTTTACAAAACACTCCATTTCAACTCCGCAAATGGGCATAAAAGATATTTAAATACTTGGTGAAGTTTCTGGCCATCAGCTGTCCTCATATTGTGCTCTGGGGCTCTAAGGTTATTGCGTCATATTACATCGTGATTCTGCTATAAGGCGAATAAAGATCGAGGTCGAGATCAATGTCTCTACAGCATCTACAATTAATTGCGTTATTAAATTTTCCACATTTGTCACGTTTTCCAAATCTAAAATAACAAACGAATCTAATTATAACTCCACTAAATGATTATTAACGATTATAACAGTTTAAACTTTTCTCAAATTACTTTAAATGATTCTTTAACTTAACACAACTACGATGATTCATTCGCTTATCAAAAACATTATCCATACTAGCTAGCTCAACTATACAACATTTTTACCTCTTTATTACATTGAAAAATTAATGTTCTGTAGAGATAATTAACAAAAATTAAAAATATATTATATGTGGGAAATATTATACAACAATATAATTCTGGTTCACCTTGAATATTAGTAGAAAAGGGCATTAAAGGGTGTGGGTGATCGGGATAATTAAATATTCGCCTGAACACACCTACATAATTGAGCAACAAAACAACTAACCAAAAAAAAAAAAAAGTAGTAAAATCGGTGATGACGATAACATTGATGTTTCGCAAATGATTTCACCAATTAATAAATAAAACAGTACCTGGTTACACAATTTGTAATAATTAACTTTATTTTTCCATTATTTTGTTGTTTGACGATATTTTGTTGTAAAATAACGACCTTGGTATTAAATTTACGAATTATAGTCTATTCAATAATCGATGTCATTGATGAGATGAGTGAAAATGGTTTAGTTGATCGTAGGCAATTGCAGCAACGTTATTTATTAAAATAATATTACCTGCTTAGCAACAAAGGTGCTGATAGATACATATTAGCCAATAATAAATGTGAAAGTTGATTTATTGTAGCTCTAAATCAGATTTAGATTCTTTAATGAAGACACATGTTCTTGCTGTAGCTATGGCAACGGCGTAAAATCCGTAATAACGCTGCCACACTTAATCGATGTCCATTTCACTGAAATAAGGTGTTTTATTTAAAAACAAAAAAAAAGACATATAATCCTAATATATAGGTGATAATTAATTGTGATGTTGATGGCATCAAAGATCAAGAGACTCATCACCTTTATAAAACTGATAATCTACAAATTCCCTCCATCAAATCTCTTAAGTCACTGAACCAACTATACATCACAACAAAGTTGTAGAACCGGTATCACGTGATTACTGTCTATCTCTTTTCAACAATTCATTGTATAGTTGACCATCTCGAATTTCTAAAGAGAGAGTGTATCGTTGGTATCGTCGTCCAGTAGTATTCGCACGTTTAAACTTGGTGCTTTTTTTTTTTAAATTATTTTTGGGAAAAGAAAAATTGTGCGTTCCATATTTTGGCAGATTTGCAATCGTTTCCAATTAAAAATAAAAAAAATTAACAAACAAAATACAGTTAAACAAATGTGAAAAATAGAAGAATCAGTGATTGTTTGGGCAAGGATGGGTCTACCGAAACCTTACAGTTGAGTTGGCTTTTGTCAAAAATAGAAAAAACAACGAAAAAAAAAACATAAAAAAGTACCTCAAGTGTTCTGTAAATAGTTGAAAGAAAAAACAGAAATAATGAAGAAAAGTTTCATATTTTGTGTGAATTTCTTATTTATAATTATTGGCATAAAAATGGCTAATACTTCATCGTGTAAGTATAATAAGGATAACGCCCCAAAAAATAGAGGTCTTCCACTTCTTGTAACTAATAGATGTTAACCGGTAATTTAACCTTGAATTTTGAACATTATTTCTCAAATTTCTATACAGTGAATTATGAATAGTTACAAGGATAATAGATTAGTATATACCTTGCCAAAAGGTGAGAAAAAAGGCTACTCGCTCTATCATTTAAATAGGTACCTACTCAATAATTACCCGAAAAAAAAACATTTACGTAATCCTTTCATGAATATTCAAATATTTTTTTAGAATTCATCTGTACGATTGAATTGACATCATTCCAATTTTTGGAAATGAAATTATTTTATCTAGAATCTGCGTATAAGGTATTTCCCGTAGTCGGAAGTCGTTCGATTATTAATAGATTTTCAACAATAAAAATAGAACTGATAAGGTTCAATTGTTTATAAGAGCCACAAAAATATATGTATTTATATAAAACGTTGTAGGCGACAGACAGGAGCGTCTCTACCACTCAGGTAACTCAAGTATCACCTGAGAGCGGCCAAATTATACAATTCATCACTATTATTGTAAAGTGGAAGGGGTAACATTCAAAAATTTGCTAAAAGGCGGCACATATACCTACCCTTGTTACGGCTCTGTATACAGATAAATTTTAAAAACATATTCTATCGAAAACAATGTCCTCCTAACATATAGAGAAGTGATTGATTTTAGCCTTGAATGATAACAAACAATCATACCTGGAACGAATTAACAAAGTCCATTTAGAGAGGCAAGAATTGTTACGATCAACATTCTGATTATGATAATAATAATAATTAGAGGAATTTTAAATAAGAGGAATTCTTAAATGTAATAATAATAATAACAACAATTATTTATTGATAACCTTTTTGGAATTTTTATAATAAATATATAATGAATTATCGTTAATTTCTAGAAATTTAATTTTTGGAAATAAATTCCATTTAATAAATATTTGTGTATATGTTTCATATGCATATGATAGATTAGACTTAACTGTCTTCTTTTGTTTTGTTCTAGTTTTTGATTAGATAATAACGGGAATCAGCCGTTAGTGATAGTTGTACAGTACATACAGTTTGTCTCTTTTAAATTCTCGGACATCCAATTTATTATTATTATTATCGTTATTATTGTTTTTTATTTCCAAGATTCAAATCACGGTATTTCAATCAATGCCCAATTTTATTGTTGTTGACCTGGTTAAATAATACTTAATAAAAACAAATCTAAATTACAATAGTAATCTATCAATTATACATACGATTTTAAATGAATAAATACAAGGAAAAAAAATTAGTTAATTGGCTATTTATTTGTTGTTTTCTAAAAATAGAAATATTATGACATACTTTCTAAAATTGGTAGGTAGGTATTGTTGAAAAATGGAATTTTTAACAAAATTTTATTAAAGACTTTCCACATTCCAAACGGTAACGTAACATTAGCACGCATATTAACCAATGGTTACGAATTGTGATTAAGGAACCGTACCTAATTTGTGCAATTGTAGCTCTATGTTAAGTGTTCAATAATTATCTTACTACAATAAACGACCATGCATGCCTTCTGTATGAAGATACTTTCTGTAGCGCCGCAACTGCAACTCGTATATAATTTCTCTAATAGCCATTTGGGGAATCTTAGCAAATTAGATATGCCTACCTAATGCCTGATTTTGAAGTGTTGAAATAAGTACCGAACTGTAACTGTTCCTGAGACAGATTTGTGTGTAAAGAGCCATTTATATGTGGATAGGCGTATCGCAATTAGCTCAGCTTGTATCGATTACAACCAGTTAGATAGTTGAACTATTCGGAAACGACGCATGGCACGACCTAAATTGGTTGACATTTTGGCAAAAGGAAAACTGACCCAAAGACACTTTTGTGAAAAGATAATAGATTTACCAACGAGTGCGGACATAAGGTCCATACACACACACACACACACACAGGAAAATCGAAAAAGAAAAACTGAATACCCCCTAAATAGGCTACACACATGCCGGAATATCTGTGAGGAAAAACTGACCAGTTTTGGCTTTGAGGATTTTTGGATAGTGTGTAGGCAAGAACTGGCAGATTTATCGGACAAAAATTCATCATATTGGTCAAATGACGGCTGCAACCAAACTAAACTGATCTGAACTGACGACCCTACACACACACCGATGGGCCTGAACAGTTCTCAGTTTTTCCTAACCAATTTTTCATTATCATCCGACCGACCGAACTGTCCGATAAGTCTGTCACTTCTTGCCTACTATCCGAAAGTCCTCAAGACCAGAACTGTTCAGTTTTTCCTCTACGATTTTTCTGTATGTGTGTATGGGTCTATAAACAATGAGCTCTCGCTGTCTGTCGTTTAGGAACAGTTTTATAGCGACACACTAGAGTTAAAGCATCGCTCTTTGCAATTTTTTAACTATTTCATTATGCTGATCAGTGAAGAATTTGAGAGGTGGCAAAATCTAGGAAGTGCTAAAAATTCAAAATTGAATGAGTTTTCTGTTGATTTTGAGAACAACTTATATTTCTTTCTCTGTCACTGTTACTACTCAGAAATGTAATATACAGTCGTAGACTAGAAACATAGAAGAAACTACAGGTAATAGGACAGTCTTAGGTAATCTTACAAATATTCTACAAGCTATCTCTTTTCAGTCCTAATGAAGGCTGTAAAACTGTCTCGATTCTTGTAATTTCTCCTACGTTTCTAGATGAAATGTTTCAACCTGTATACTATATTTATTGAAGGCTGTCATATCAGACCAGACCTAAGGCGGGCAAAAAGCATCTACTAGCTCTACTTACACAGTCAAAAAACTGTGGTTTTCATCTGTTGTATCTACATGGTCCTCCAACTGTAATGCCATGTGTAACACACGAAAAGCGTTTCCGTGTGTTACCGTTTCAAATCGGTACATTTTCTCTTCCAATGGTTACATAACATATTACAGCTTTTTTCTCACTTATTATAATTATTATTGTTTTTAATTGAAACGTTAATTGTGAATGGTTTCTATGTTTCTACTAACATAATTTTGCGGAAATTTTTTATTTCTCTTTTCAGGAAATTGCAATCATTGCTCGTGTATTGTTTCTAATTATAAATGAAACAATCCACATTACCGTAACATGATTTGTCACAATCATAAACTGATAATTTCAATACTAACATCCGGTTTTTTTGTTTTTATTATTAAACTATCCCAGCAAACATAATTGAAAAATTAATTAAATCTGTGTAAACACTTGAGAATTCTTATCTTTATTATCATTGATTGTCGTCTTGGTGTGTGTGTGTGTGTGTTTTTTTTTGGCTAAATGTTTGATTTTTGTCATTGTTGGCATTGTGAAATAATTTTTTAACATTTAATTTGAAATGATGACAAAATACAACAATTAGCACTCTTGTATTTGCAATACAATGATGTAGATAGATGTAAAGTTTCCTTTATTGTCAGAAATAAACCATCAATTATCGCATCTTTTGTCTTTATCTTCTAATTATTGAAAAACAATGATTCTTTTATTGATCTTGTAATAAACAATAGATTTATGATTTATAGTTTCTCTCACATGACTGATTCTGTATTTACATTGTAGATATAATATTATTACATTTAATCTGAAATAAACAATAGCTTTAATTTCTAGTCTATCTTTATTTAAACAATAATTTTTGTCCGTTGTTTGTACACAAATTTGGCATATTGTCCGTTAAAGGATTTAGTTGACCTTCACTGAAACATATAATTCCTGTACAAAACTGTAGATACTTGAAGGCCAATTTGATAAGTTCTGATAGAAAAAGCCATTATTACATGTTTTCTAGGAATACAAAATATTAGATAATAGCTTTCAAGTTGTTGTTATTATTATCAAATAAACCAAACTTGGAAAACAGATAAATGTTTTTCCATGCTTTCCAATAATAATATAAAAAAAAGACTTTGTCTAATCACGTGTATAGCATATAAACGCAATCACATTTTGGTAGTTGTGGTAATCGTTTCTGTTTTGCTACATTGTTCTAAGTCTTTTATTGTTAGAAACTAAAAAAAGAATCAAATCATGAATTATGCACTACTGCACGGATATCATCTTGTTGAATACAATATGCCAATTGACAATTTTTTTTTCGTTCTTTTGGGAGATATGTTTGAAATTCAAAAGAGTTTTGTCTAATTTGACCACAGCAGGATGTGACATATAGTTGGAATATCATGAGAAAATGTTGCACTTTTACATTTTTGATCAAAATTAACGTTTATCTACTACTAGCAATGTGCATTGAAATATGTAGTTCTGTTTTGTATACACTACCTTACAGAGGTTCTTTTTGACATTCAAAATGATTGTGTAATGACTATCACTATAACTAATTTTATTTTACCATGTAGGTATAATCTGTATATGAACTCATTTTCAACACTACCAAATTGGTAACCTGTTTGGATTGAGTAAAACAACATTAAAATAAATACAAGCAGTGTAAGGGGGTAACAATTTGAAAGTTTATAGAAGTGGGTTATAGTTAGTATCTATACACAGCAGTTTTGGCACAAACAACATTAAACAATTCATTTCGAAAGTGTACTCAAAGAAGGTTAGGTACTTTGATAATTAAGAAGGATACGAAAATTTCCATCAGTCCCCTCAGATTTGCTAAGAATAAAGTGTTTTGGCCTTATGGAATAATTCCAAAAATTATAGGTATTTATCACAAAACCAAATTAGATTGGATCGATTTAATTTTGAGATAGCAAATTTAAATTAGTAACTTTCAGTCTTTAGCCACGTGTTGACCTTGATAATAATGAGTTGTTTTTATTTGATAAACGTTAATTGTTTCTGTTAAAAAGAAGAAAAAAAAACTAACACCACTCAGTTTTTTGCAACCACATAACCAATACAGGACTGCCCCTCAGTTTAAGCTCTCATCCCACAAACGATAAATCCCGCATTTGCTTGTTTCAATTCAACGATTGAGGTCCTTCTTTTAGTCAAATATCATTTTGACTGTTGTTATGAAGAATTTATAAAATTTGCTTTGTTAATTATTTGCCACTTCCAAAATCTGGTCCGTATAGTTCTCAGTGTCTGGTAAAGCCAAATCGTTAAACTCATATTTTCCCATGTTGTAAAATGAATGGAACATTAGATTTTTTTATTATTTAAAAAGTTAACTTGAGAGAAAAAAAACTGGTAAATTATACAATTACCAACTATTTCTCTAAAGTAACTGGTTAAACTGGCCTAACAACTTTCAATTCTAAATTATAATCTTCCTGTTTTATTTAAATCAAAATAACGAAAGAAAACCCATCGAGACAGGCTAAATATAGAAATAAATAAAAAAAACATGTCAAAACATTTATCAGACGATTAGTATATTTTTGCCCCCGACAATGTTTCGACAAGTTTTAGTCAAGTAGCACTCATATTATTATGAATATTCTCGATTGGAGATCAGAGTTCGTTTATTGACTGATTATTAAAAGATATCTCGTCAATATATATTTTTCTCTGATTCAATATAGAATGTTTTATAATATAAATAATACATAAATACATTGTCTTTGTCTTCTTCTTCGTCTTCTGTTTTGTATTCCTAGTATTTTTCGTTTATTATACGTAGCTCCATTCCTTTCATGGTTAGTCATCTGTGCTTTCAATCGTCAATGTATTTATTAAATAATACTAATGCGCAATTTTTCGAAAAAACATAAGAATAAAAAACAATCTTGTAATAATTATTATTAATATTATTTATGATGTTGTTTTTCTGTAAAAATATCTCGCATATATCAGGTCAATAGATAATAAATCATTAATAACAAACTTGACCCTACTAGTAATAGTAATTCGTTTCTTATTAATCAATTAATTCAAATTTTCAGCATTATTTATCAAAAATTAATCAATTTTTTTCTCATTATGATATAGTGATTGGTGTCAATATGGATCTATGTGGATCTGAAGATGAATTACAATTAACTGAACATGGTGAAACAAGTTCAATGATAATCACATTACAACCAAATGAACCAAGAACTGTATGTAAATTACATGTAACTGCACCGAAAACACATACAATTAATATGGATTTTATAGAAAAGGATGCTAACAACAATCAAACTGATGATAGACAACAAGATGAACATCCACCGTGTGTGATGAGTATTGTAAGTGTACCTATATTTTGCTGAAAACCTCTATAACCTCAAGTATTTGATTAAATCAAATTTCTCTTTACTTAGCCTACTTATCTAACAATATTAAAATGTGTATTTTCACCTTTCACTTTCATTGATTATCGTAATGATTCTACAAATAAAAATCGTATAAATCTTGTTTATATATTGTAGATTTTGCCTGAAAATCCCCGAATACCAGTCTGGAAAGGTGATCCATGTTCAAATGATCCATTAACTGACGTCGATTTACTTACACCAGATTTTAAAATAATTTGGTCACCACCATCGAATCGTACATTCACAAAAGGACGAAAATTTGTTTTAACTGCAGTTGGACAAGGTTTAACTCCAATAAAATGTCGTCCTTCATTCATTTTTAAAACAAAAATCTTTCTCTATTATTTGAATTAGGTCCTGTTTGTAAAGAACCAGGACAACATACATGTATGAAAATCGGTTGGGATCCAATGTTATGTGTTTCCGATTATTTATTATGTGATGGTATTAAAAATTGTCCAAAATCATCCACATCAAACGATGAAGATGAGAAATTATGTAAAACACAATTATATGCACAAACAACATGGGAACAGATAGCTGTAGAAATTTTTAAAAAATTCCGATCAACTGATCTAATCAACAACAATAAATGGTTACATGATAAACTCGATGATGGATCAACAACAAAGAAATCACCAAGTGATTGGAATGATTGGGAAGAAGTAAAAGCAACTGAAAGTAAGTCATTTATACCTACATATATAATTTGTAGATTTCTTTTTTATTCAATTGTTGTGATTGAAAATTTACAGCAACTACAAAAAAAGTCATAATGGAAGGTAAAAAGAAAGCAACCGATTCAATATCACAAGTTTTATCAAAATACGGTCCATGGGGTTATTTAATGTTAGGTATGTTGATATGTGGTACAGTTTTAATGTTTTGTGGTTTATGGGAGTGTTGTTTCCGTCGTCCGAAAAGTCCAATGGAAACATCACCAACATCACAAACACAACCAACAACAGTATTGATTATTAATCAACAAGATGATGTAGCATCACCACCAAATTATGATGATTTAGATCAACCACCAGCTTATACAACATTATTCCCAAATTATAAGCCGAACAATATAGATGAACCTAGTGTATCTAATGTAAATATTGCAACAAATAATAACAATAATAATAGTAGTAGTGATAGTGGTGATAATAATGTTGAAAATCAACAACAACAACAACAAGAAGAAGAAGAAGAGCAACAACAAGGGAATTGCGACGATGAAACGTAGACAGACATTGTCTTAACGCTTCTGTGATATAATTTTATTTTATTTTGACTGATTAAATTAATGTTGTTATATGACAATATTTTATATTTTTAATTAATAAATCGTTGAAGATTTTTTTTATTTATTCAAAACAACAAACAAACGTGTATTTTATACGTTTTCCCCTCGGTTACATAGTAACAAATCATAAATTTCGAAAATGTCATCATCGAAAAGTAGAAAATTTAAATCTAAACATAATCAAAATACAAAAACAAGACAAATTATTAGCAAGAAAATTCATTTGTATTTCACTTACGATGAAATAAGGGAGATTCGAACGATTTTAAAAACAAAAAATCTAGTAAGATTTACCAAAACAAAAAAATGTTGCTATTTCAAATTAGAAATATTTGAAATTTTTAGATGAATGTTCCTTTGATTATTGCCGCCACACTTTTACGTAAAATTCCCGTAATCCAACAACTGATTAAAGATGGTTATGATATTAATGAAACAGGACAAGTATAAAATGTGTTTCATCATCAATCAAAACTTTCTCAATTCAAAATGTTTCTTTCTTTAGAATAATGCTAATGCATTAATTTGGGCGGTTAAATGTAAATTTTTGGATATTATCGATTATTTAATTGAAAATGGTGCAAATACAGCTATAGAAACAGATAATGGTGACAACATCTTTACAATAGCACTTGATAGTAAATTATGGGATGAAGAATCTTTTATAAAATTATGGCAATCAGTTAAAGATACCAAATCGATTGATATCAATTTTACAAATAAAACAGGTCATGGACTTGTTCATATGTGTGTGAAAAGGGATTGGGAACATTTCCTCAAAATTCTATTAATAGAACAAGTAAAATCAATTTTTGTAGAACATTAAAAAAAATTCGATAATTATAAAATAATTTCAGCCTAATGTGAATATGGCAAATTCGAATGGTGTAACACCTTTAATGTTTGCATGCTTTCGACAAAATTTGAATATTGTTGAAATTTTATTTAATGCTGGTGCTAATCCGAATGAAGAAGACCATCATGGAAGGATTTCGTTATGTTATGCCATTTCGACAAAACAATGTCCAAATGAAATTACAAATCGTATTATCAAAGAGATTGTAACAACATCGTCGATTTATCATTATTTAAAAGTAATTTGCTTCTTATCCAAAGCTCTTCCACTTGTGTGTGTCTAACGATAGGACCGTTTTCTAGCTGGTAGATTTTTTTCTTAGAATTTGCTCGTTATACACCTGCGTAGGCTTCTTCTAAACGATATATTAGCACGTAAAGATGTCATTCGTAACATTAGATATTTTAAAAAAGTACTAGCGATAAGTAGAACTGGTGGTACTTTTGTTCGTTGATCCTTCGTAGTATCTTTTCCTAATCCTTATTAAAGCTGCGATAGCCACGCTTATACATATAGTCATTACCACTTGCAGTTCATATTCTCCTTTTCTTGCGGATGCAATAAAGACTTGCTTGATTTTTAGAGACGTGTGGAATTAATTCTTGTAACAGCGGAGAAAGGTGAGATTTCTTGTTCAGCATCCGGAATGTTATTGAGAAGTATCCAATTTTCCATCCAATATTTGAAAAATAGTCTAGAGATTTTACTAAACGAACAAATATTTATAAAATTACAAACCGTAAGTGTGATTTTTGGTGTATGTATAGATAGGTACTTACCTTGACATCGATGTAAATTTACAGACAATCAAAGTGACCGATTCCACCAAATGTTTGGAATTTATTATCAAAATTATTAATGAAATCTTATTCTATAATTCAGACAGTATTGATTATCAATGGAATTTACATAAAAGATTATTAGAACAATTCTCCAACACTTATATTAGTAATGTTTGTTTTGATTTTTTGAAAAGGTTTCACATTATTATTATTGTTTTTATATTTTTTGTCCATTATTTAACATGATGATTTCAGTCAAAATTCATCGAAAATATCCAATTTGTGTTTGAAAACTCTAGTTCTTTCAACATCACAATATCAACAAGAAATTTTCGATAAGAATGCTACAATTCTTCAAAATTACATACAAGATCCAGCTTTATTCGATGATGAACCATTTAATCGTAAAGAAATTGTATTTTTTCATCTCTTAAATGCTATAATTCTTTTATATTGATTGATTTTTGTTAATTTAGCTTCAGAAAAAGTTATTAATAATGAATGAAATCTGTAGAAAATCACAGAAAATTCATAGAAAAACATTGTACGATTTTAAAAAACATGAAAATCGACAGAAATTCGAAATAAATTCGAAACAAATCAAAAAACGTTCGAAAACCTATCGAAATCAATCAGGAAAATTTTGTAAACAACAAATCTTAAATGTTGAAACAATGAAACGAGAATGGCACGGTGATAATCCTATTGTGACATCATTACAATATCTTCTTCAATCGGATATCGATGATAATTTTGAATTGTTATCATCTAGAAGCGACACAAATTGGCCTGAATGGAAAAAGATTATTTTCCAAACAGATTTTAATGATTATAATCGATATCAAGATTTAAAAATTGATAAAAACTTATTAGCGCAATCAATAATTTGTTTAAAACATTCGAAATCATTCAATAGAAATGTAATGAAAGCTTTAGATATCATTCAAGACTATTTTACAAAAATTATTGAAACGATCATTGTTAAATATTCAGAGTTATGGAAAATCGAACAATTACAAGACGACTGCAATTGTCGACAAAAGCAAGGTAAATTTCTTCAAATATTCTCATGAAATACAATAAATAACTATTAAAATTGCAGAACAAACACCGTGGTGTTATCATAAACATACTAGAAATGTTGACAATTATAAAAGACAAATTATCCATGAATTACAAAGTAATTTTAAACAATTATTTGAAAATATTCGTAATTTAGCACAACAGAATATTGGGCATTGTTATCAACAAATAAATCAATTGGAAAATTTATTGTTAAATCATAAAATTCGTGGAAATGAAATTATGTGTCATACAACCAGTTATAAATGTTTTCTATTGAAATATACAACAATCAATCCACAATTAACCACAAATTATGTAACCGAATATATTGAGAATGTTTTAAACGATCATGACACACAATTAATACAAAATATTCAAATAGAAATTTCTTCTAATCCATCCGATGAAGATAATTTAATTAATAATAATTATTATAATCCGGAAGATTTGTATTATATGGAGATGGCACAATTGAGTGAATTAAAATCAAAAAAAAATCAATGTAAACAGATTGAATCGAAACAAAATACAATGGCCAACAGTTATCATTTAATTAATTCAATTATATCGATCTGTGATGATAACGATTCATAATTGAAATAAAGGATATTTGAATTTTTTTTTATTTTATTTTTATTGTTGTCATATCTATTATTGTTATAATTGGTCAATGGCGCAATTTAGATTTAAATGTTATCAAAGCGACAGCAGCAATTAATGTTAATTTTTTTTTATGATTAATTAACCTGAAATTCCACACAAAAACAAATCGATATGTTAATTGAACTGAATTCTGTTTTGTATGTAGGTATCTTGATAAAATAAAATACGTCTATATTGCTTATTGTTATCACCAAATGCAATAAAAAAAAATCCAAATGAGATCCAATAAAATACTAAAAGCTAATCTTTGGTTATTTTTCATTATTCTGATTAAGCAATATATATATAAAAAAAGAGAATCTGTACAAAATATGAATACATTAAACTTAATTCATTTGAAAATTTCTAATCCAATATGATGGATGTAATGGTACAGAATCATTAATCAAGTGATTAGAAATTTTATCAATTATAGTTTTTCAAAATCTAATGCATTTTGATTAAAAACCTCAATAATCCAATAATCGTACACGTTCAGTTTACAACCAACAACGTAGCTTCTGAAGTCATGTTTGATATAGAAACATTCAAAATTGGAGCCAGACATGAAACATCAAAGAATTTAGCCACACATCGGTCGAATATTCTATGGTAGAGCGAAGTATAACTGAAACATTGCCTACAGTGTGAATTACCGTATTTTCAATCCATTGAAGAATGTTTCGAAATGGAATCAACACCAAAAGTACAATTTCAATCAAAATACTTTTGAGAGTTTGAAAAACTGTAATTGTGTTCATTTATAAATACATTGGACTTCCGTGTAACACTTGAAAATACATACTGTATTCAAAAATTGGTAATGGTAAAATGGTGTTTCATTCTTCACTCTTGATTTGAATACAAAAACTTTTCCAACAAACAAATGGCACCAATGATAAAAGAGACTTATGACGATTAATTTAAAAAGCCATGAAGAAACCAGCAACAACTTGAAGTAATTCGAAATGTGATTTGCAGTAAAAAAATCATTAAAGGAAAACAGAGCGGAGTGTTGAAATGGAGGTTGCCAAATACGAGATTTTTGCTTAATACCGGCTATGTATAGATAAAAAGTAGCAAAAAATCAAAAGATGACATGACTGTAATATTTCTAATTACAACTAGAGAGTAAATGCAGACTGTACGTTTTCAACGGTGCTGTGTGTCATCGTGTTAAGCGGATGTCCACTGTATAATTCCATTTAGAAAATAAGACACGTTTAATTACGTAAAAAAACAATTAAAAAAAAAAATTCGAAAATCAAATCTAAAGAGATCATATGACTACAGCACCAGCTTCAGCACGTGTTTCTGATAATGGTGGACATTTTGACCATGAATTCGTTGTTGGATCAAAACACTCAACTGATGATATTGTACATTGGGCACGATAAAATGGTGTTGCATGTGTTTGTGCACCACCAATAACATACAATAAACCATCCATAGCAGCTACAGCTGGACCACTACGTTCTACTGACATTGGTGGTACCATACTCCATTTATTCTATATTAATTTGATTATTATTATGATTATTATTGAGAATTAGAATTAAATTGAAACAAAATATATTTACATATTTGAAAGAATATCGTTCAACTGAATTTAAAACTTGTTGACGATTCGTACCACCAACAACATAAAGATAATCATCAAGTACAGCAACGCCCATTTGGAAACGTGCCACAGACATTGATGGCAATTTCTTCCATTCACCAGTAAATGGATTATAACTCATCAAATCTTGTAGATTTCTTTGATTCATTGAACAACCACCTACCATATAAATTAAGCCTAAAATTTGCAATTTTTAATTAAAAATATTTTCTTTTAAATAAAAATCAACCTTCATATGAAATTAGACCCATACTAAATCTTGGTTCTGGTAAACTACCAACTAATCTCCATTCATCAATTTTCGGATTATAACGTTCAATTGAACCACTAATATCAGTATCAACCCATCCACCCATTGCATATAAATAACCATCTAATGCACATAAACCAAATTCACATCTAGATACAACCATATTTGATACTTGTTGCCATTGATTTGTTTGTGGATCAAAACGTTCACAACTTGATAAAATTGATGAATCTTCTTCACCACCAACAACATAGATATGACCATTTAATGATGCAACACCTGGTACTAAACGATTCACTGTCATATCAGGTACTTTTGTCCATTCCCTTGTGAATGTATTGAATTTTTCAATTGATACATAATCCATTTCTAAACCACGATCCCAAACACTGTGTAATTCACGTTTCGAACCACCAATTACATAAATATCTTTCTTGGCACATGTTCTAGGCTTCATATTTAATGGTACTAGACAACCTTTACGATTTAATAGATCGTTATGGATTGATTTTAATGCCACACGTAGACTACTATCATTACATTGAACAATTGATTTCTCTAATAAACCTACAATCAAATACAAAAGATATTTTATAATAATTCTCTCTTCTATAAAAATTCAAAATTTACCTAATGGTAATAGAGATAATCTGACATTTTTTAAAATATCGAAAACATATTGTCGTCGTTCTAAAATATCGTGATTAATCCATTTTAAAGCAGCTTGAAATACTTGATATTCAGAATCGATTTTTAAATTCTCCGATGATAAGAATTTCATAATTCTATCTTTATGCAACTCTAATAATTCATCTTCTTTTGATACTTTTGGGAAATTATTTTCGATGTATTGTATTGTTGATTGTTTCAATTCAATCAAATTGTGATCATCTGCAAAACTATAATACAAACATTATAATTTTATATAATTTTGATTGTAATTTAATTCACCGATAAATTCCAATTGCATTCAATGGATGTAATTCTTTAATTAAAAATTCTGTACAACCAATTACAATTTCATTTAAACCAACCATATCGGCGGCAATCATCAATTCCTGTACGTTAGTTTGTGTAATATTTAATTCACCTGAATAGATGAATGATAAGAGAATTTCAAAGATATTTGATGAGATGCCATGTAATTCAACAGATTGTTGATCTTTCTCGCATAAACCACCAGTGAACATTGCTTGAAAATATGGACTACTTGCAGCTAAAACTGCACGATGTGCCTAACAACAAACAAAATTCCTGTTGCTGATTTGATCAAAAATTATTATTTAAAAAATGAATACTTGAAATATTTTGTCGCCAGCTATAATTTCAACATCACAAAATCGATGATTTAAACGCAATTTATTTAAATTATTCAAAACTTTCACCACATACGTGTTACAATAATGTTGTTGTTGTTGTTGTGTATTATTATCATTTGATAATGTTGATATAAATAAATTATTATTAAAATTTGTTGATGAATTATGTGGTTGTTCATTATTATTTGTAACATTAACATCTGTACGTGACATTTTCAATGGTGGCATTATAAAATCCATTAAAAATTTCATGAAAATTTGTGGTTTTTGTTGGATTTGTACACCAGTAATTATCGATGAAGACATGCCCTTTTTTATCAAATTCCTATAATAATAATTATTATATATAAAGTTCTATTAATTTAAATTTTAACAATTCCATAATTGTTATTTTTCAAAATCTACACACAATTATAATTGATTTTCATTGAAAATTATTTTTATTTAAATAAATAAAACCACCTACACCACTTACGTCACATAAACGTCAAATTAGGTCACTAAAACTAGGGATATTCAAATTCCCCCAAAATTTCTTTCATTGTCAGTGTGTAAATATTACGACCGGTTGCACCGTTTAGCTTACCGCTACGATATACGTGTTTGTGTGTGTCACTAGGTAAAATAGATAAGTGTCCAGGAAACGCTGAAAAGAACAGCCCGTATATAAGTTAATCTGGGTATATAGTAATTAGTGTACAGAGAAAAGAATAATAATTATTATAGTTTTGTATATTTTAGGCAGATGGTATACTTTTGTTAATCCTGGTGGTGTGGCATTTTTTCACTCGTGATGTTATTCCCTCGTCATAGTCAAGGGCTTTCTTAACCAAATGATTTAAATTGTCAAGATAATTGTAGAGAATTTCTTGCATACTCTCTAGGATGGTCTATTATAAAAGATTGCTGGATGAATGCTTGACCGATCTAATTTGTAAATGAATCCATTGTGACAGATTAGAAGCACCATATTTACATTTGTGTGACTAGAGTCCGTAAATGGTTAGAGGCATTTCTGATATGCTATTGCGGTGGAAGGTTTCCGGAACCATTTTAGAGAAAGTGTACAAATAGATAATCAAATAGTATTTCTTTTTAAGTATCAGCATTTATGCACCCAAACTCAATGAAGCGTTCTTGTGCGGAATAGGTTAAAAATAAATTAACATGGATTGTTGTGAAATTTCATATGTACCTCTTCTCATTGGTCTTTATATGAAATGGTGCAACCGGCCATATATTTAACAAAGTGGAATTTAATTATAGTCATCACAATATTGTTAGTTATAAGTAAGTTTATAACAATTATTTACTTAATTTATAATAAATTTAGTGCAAGTGACGTACTCTTGAAAACCAACAACGATTAAAATGTGAAAATTATAAGAAATTTGAGTTATATTTTTGAATTACGCGCTAATATTTCTCGCTCCCACCTGAATGGTAGCCAACAATGCAACACATAAATACCCTAACAAGGCCCGGATTGTCAAATTCCGGGATTGGATGACGTTTTGAGGGAAGCAATTTCTAATTTTTACAAATTCCGTTATAATTCATTAAAATTCAATAGTAAAAATCAATAAAATTAAAAATTAAATTTAATAAAATGGTTTTATTAAAATATTTCAATAGTTTTAAAATAAGTCTACTCATGTATTTTGTGGTAAGTTTCGATTTTTTGTTTGATTGAAATAAAATTTCACCGGAAATTAATTTTATTTATTTGCCACGAAATAGGTAATTTACACGAAAAATTATCGTTATTTCTACATTTACATTACAGCCGAATTATCAAATTTACCTTGAATTTATTCGTATTTTTTTGGTTTGTTTGATTATTTTTTAATTGCATTATCATAACCTATTTTTGATTTTTCATCTGTGGTTTTTTTATAAAAAATTCCAGGTAGTTTATGTAATTTATAATCCAACAGATAGTGGTGCTGTGCAATTAACACAAGATAATCTAGATATGACATTAGGTAAATTGTTTTTTTTACACAATTTAATCAATTTTTTTTGCTATAATTTGTTGAATTTTCAGCATCAAATGAATTAGTTTTTATCAATTTCTATGCTGAATGGTGTCGATTTAGTAATATTTTAATGCCAGTATTTGATGAAGCTGCTGATAAAATTAAAGAAGAATTCAATCAACCGGGTAAAGTTGTTATGGGTAAAGTGGATTGTGATAAAGAGAATTCAGTTGCAACAAGATTTCATATAACAAAATATCCAACATTAAAAGTAATTAGGAATGGACAACCAGCAAAACGTGAATATCGTGGTCAACGTTCTACTGAAGCTTTTATCAATTTTATTCGAAAACAATTAGAAGATCCCGTCATCGAATTGAAGAATCTATCAGAATTGGAACAAATCGAAGCAAATAAACGTATAGTTATCGGTAATTTGCATTGATAATATATTCAATATATAATGAATATAAAATAGGAATAATCTTAATTTTATTCAGGTTATTTTGATAATAAGAATCAAACCGAATATAATATTTTCCGAAGGGTTGCTACTAACGTTAAAGATGATTGTCATTTCTATGCCGGTTTTGGGGATGTTGTACAAATTATGCATCCACCAGGTCAACCGATTATTGTTTTCCGACCGGATAAACAACGAACTGTCGATAAAGATATCACATATACGGGTAATAATATTTATTATAATAATGTTAAACACATTCTAATTGTATTGAAAATAAATAGGTAGTTTAACGAATTTCGATGAACTACATGTATGGGTAACTGATAATTGTGTACCATTAGTACGTGAAATTACATTCGAAAATGCTGAAGAATTAACTGAAGAAGGTTTACCATTTTTAATTCTATTCCATACACCTGATGATACTGACAGTATTCGATTGTACACACAAATTGTCCAACAAGAACTACTATCAGAAAAGCGTAAGTTTGTATAACTAAATGAAAATAATGAGAATTCAATTGTTTTTTCAAAAACAGAGAGTATTAATTTCTTGACGGCTGATGGTAAGAAATTCGCCCATCCATTACATCATCTTGGTAAAAGTGAACGTGATTTACCATTGATTGCAATTGATAGTTTTCGACATATGTACCTATTTCCAAATTATAAAGATATTAATATACCTGGTAAATTGAAACAATTCATACATGATTTATATTCGGGTAAATTACATCGTGAATTCCATTATGGTCCTGATACAGAAGAAACAAGTCCGGAATCGTCCAAACATCCAACAACACCACCAGAAAGTACTTTTAAGAAATTGGCACCATCCAAAAATCGATACACACTACTAAGAGATGAATTATAAAAGTAGAGCTATTTTTTTTTTGTTTATTGTGAGCGCGCGTGTGTGTGTGTGTATGTAAATAAATTATTTTTTTATTTCGATTTTTGGTTTTTGATTAAATTTGGTAATTGTTGAATTGATTTGGCATAAAACAAAATTGAATTCTAATTTAAAGATCGTTCCAAAACACATCATTAATATTCAGAAATACTTATGTCTTGGAATGACACGTAGATTTGAATTGTTAAATAAAATTGTGATAATATATTCCATGAATATAATCACTTGTTTTGGTTATACGTACCTAATTAAAAGAAACGCATCGTATACTTGTAAATATTTTGTTTAAATATTCTTTTTTTTTTCTTGCAATAAATTTGTCTCTTTGACGGTGATTTTTTTATTTGGCTGAATCAGTTATAAACGAATCATTCCAATCAATTGAAATGCAAATGTTGTCAAGTTCACATTGAAAATTTTGCAAATTCAGTGAAAAATTTTAAAGTGAAATCTACATTCGGAAGTAGAGTGTTTTATGGATGATTATTGATGGAAATCGTCGTGTAAGCTCTACGAATAATAATTTAAAATGATGTAGTCGAGGGCCATCGAAAAGTGAGGAGTTTAAAGAATAAGTGCACGTCATAATCACTATAAAACTGTTTTCCGTGCTTTTTTTTTACAGTTACCGTTGGTGTTCAATTCACTAATACTTATTCAACTTCCCATGAATCCTTCAATAAAACCGATAACATTGATTTGAAACACGGGAACGTTTCTTCCGTATAATTGGCAAAATTAACGTTTCCCTTCAGTAATCCTGCGGTTATTGACAGGAAACTAATTCGCGGTTAATTCTGTAGACTTATCATTTTAAAAATAACGAAATTGAATTATTTAATTAAAAAATATCCAAATCTGCGGTTATTAAGGAAATTTATGATTAAAACAACAGAATCGGTTATGGTAGTTTTGAACTAAGAGAAATCACTATATTAAGTGACTAAATTCGCTTTGTTTTGCATAATTTCTCTTGTTCGTTCGTGTGTTAAAATGACAAAATCGACATTATTCAATACTTTTGTTCTTTAAATTTATCGATTTTTAATGGGAAAAACTTCGTTTTCAATCAACTGTGACAAAGGAAAAACTGTCTATATGTATATACAGGAAATATTTTAAAAAAATTCAAATTAATAAAAATCCACTCGCGTGTAAATGATCTCCATTCCAATTGTTATCAGAAAAAGATGATTGATTGAGAAAAAATTCAAATGATTTTTCAATTGAGTCGACAACAGTTGCAAGAAGACTGATTTTGTAAAAAAAAAAACGTGTCGAATTCTACGTTATTCCATCTGTCGATTACTTCCACACCATTCAATCTACGTGATTTAGTTGGAAAAACGATCAAATCGGGTAAAATTTTACTGGTTTAGAAGATAAATCTTACTGAAATTGACGAAAATTGTATTTTCTGTAACAATTCCATACAAACTTCCAACAACATTCAGAAGAAACACCATTGAATACGGTTTCATTCATGTTGAAGAAATGACTGCATAAGGGTGCGCAATTTTTTATACTAATGTCGTTTTTATAAGAAAGAAGAGATAAATGAGGAAAAAATTCAACTCAAGCTTCATTTAAAGAGAATCCAATATTTTATAATGAGGGGACAAAAATGAATGATTTTAAGGGAAAAATCTTTATCAGAGTTGTTTTTTTACAATAACAGACATAAGTCAATAGTTTTTCAATCATTTTATTCTTTATAATTTAGGCAAATAAAAAAAACTCAATTGTAATACCAAACTTAACAATAATTAATCCTTAAAATTACAAGATATACAAATATATATTTCATTTTTCAATAATTTTAGTATCACGAAATATGATTTGCAAAAGTGGAATGTTTCTCAATTAAGTATAGATCAAATAGCATGATTTCATTTACGAATTAGAGAATTTGAGAAAAAAATGATTTTGTTGCATTCTGTTGAAGAGTAAAACATCAAGAATTACAGGATCAACTAAACTACTTACAATCTGATACAAGTTAAATTTTATTAAATACGGACAGTAAGTGTTCGTAGTGATAACTCGGCTTTAGTGAAATAAATCGAAACAAAAGTGTTCATATAATTCTCAACTTTTGATTGATGAAATTAAGGCCGAAAGCACATATTGTGTTGCAAAAACTTAAAGAGGTGTTTGTCTTTGTTTTGCCGTTCGTTTGATTTTTAGTACTAGGTGTGATCTGTATACCTACTTCAGCTGAAAAGTCCGGTGCGGTGCAGTTAAGAGAGAGATGTCACGTTAGCCGGAACAATGTGACCGGTTAATCTGAGCGAATCTACTCTTTCATCTAATACAATACGACTTGATGTTATCACTAGCCGCTTATTTGTCAGTCAGTTTCCTACGTTTACACATGTTTCTCATGCGTTTCGCAACGATGAATCGAACTAATAAACAGAATTATGCAATTATGTTTTATATTATGACCTCATCCTTTAGCAACAACCGCATTGTGAGCATTTCCTGTTCATAACTTTGAACCTTTGACTTTCCAACGGTATGCTATTTACAACACTGTGCTACTTAGTTGCTAAGTTATAGCTGTTATAAATCCGTAATAGTTTTGTGACACCTCCCCAACTCCAGGTTTGCATCTCAAAGGATCGATTTTAAATACCTACGTATTCTATGTCAAAAGTGCAAACTCACTCCTATTCATCCTTTAACTACCTAATAATGAAGGTGGAGGAAATCTTTCATGTGAACAATACTTTAGAATCTTTTGTTTATCCAGTTTGTAGGTTTATAAGAATTCGTTTCTCTCTATTCAGTGAAAACCGAGTTATAACTACAGATTTCTGCATCCCTCTTTTCACACAACAGTCTGCCTTAGGTAAAATTTAACTTGTCATGGATAACAAATTAGTGAGTGATCTGTGAAAACACGTAGCAAAAGTTTATAACATTAATGTAATTATAAAATGATTGTACTTTCATTTTTTCTTCGTTTTGTTAAAGAAAAAATATTCATCACAATAGAGGCACTACCGTTTTTTTCTGTGTATTAATCACGTGATATGCTTCACTTATTTCATTTTGTATTTATTTTAGATTGAAGCCCGGCGAATATAGAGAAATAATAATAATAATAAAAGGTACATCAATAGAGACAACATTTGGATAAAACTAAAATTAGAAGCGAAATTTTTAATCAATAATTGACTTAGATTTTGCGTAATTTTTATCAAAGACACACGTATACACAATTTTGTTGTTGTTGTTTTAAATCGACTGAAATCAGGCATCTCCAGGATTCGTTTTATGAAATTTCAAAAGTCCACTTTGATTTAAATTATCGAAAATTTGGTATTGTTTTGGTTTCCATAAAAACGGGCAATTTTCATCTTTATTATCATCATCATCATCGTCATCATCATCATTGAAATTATCCGAAATATCCACAGCCACATTATCATTCATTTTATTAAATTTTAAATAGCGTTCATCTGGTGCACTCCGACATTTTCTAAAACGATACCGATCTAGTTTCGTTAAATCAAAACCTAACATTTGTAAAATTTCATCACAATTCTTTAAAATATATGAACGTAATAGATCTGGATCAGTTTGTGTTTCTTGATTGACACGATTTGTTGTAATTAGTGTTTGTTGGAAATGTTGTGGATCTATTAAAGGTTCATTATCCCAACAGAACATTTCCGGTGGTTGTGATGTACTCCGTGCTAATAATCCATTACCGGATGTACTGAAGTGTATGTTCGGGTTGGATTGGGCGGAATAATGGACTGAAGCAGCACATGATGATGGTGTTGTCATTTCCTGAAGTGCATGAATGGCATTACGGACCTGATAACAAATTTAATAAAAAATTCAACAACTTTCTCTTAGAATTTGTGTGTTTTTTGTTTTGTTTGCTTGAATAGCTAAATCTTACTTCCATACTGAGTGTAGCAACGTCTTGATGTAGATTTGATATCTGTGTATCCAGTTTTTCAACACTATTTCGTGTATTCTCAACATCACTCTTTAATTCACTATTTAGATCTTCTAAGGATGTGTTTTTATAATGCGGCATTATAACGCTACGTTGACGTTCAACACGTTCTCTTAACATAGCTAGATGATTAGTTGCAATACCACCAATTCTTTGTCGATTCCTTCCGCTATTTGTTTCATGAAATTCCTGTAATCTTCAACAGGTGGAAATTTAATTAAATCGATCCTAATTCACGTTAAATTCGATTATCTATCTATAATCGTATTACAACTATGACTAACCTTAAATTGAATTTAGCATGTCGGGGACTATTCGATACACCATGTAATGGTGATCGATTCGGTGATAAAGGGGATGTTTCACCATCTTCATGAGCATTCTCATCATCTTCACTAATACTAGGTAATGTTAATGATGGCATACCGTTACCATCTGATTCTTGCTAGAAACGAAAAAATCGATACCATCATCATATTTAGAAAGCAAAGATAAAGGAACAATTCAGTGTTGTGTGATAATCAGTTTTATGGAACTGATCATTAAATTCCATAAGAGATGAATTAGATGGAGAGAACAATGTTACAAATGAGTGGAGAAGAACAATAAAAGTGGAGAAACTCATTAAAAGATGTAGAACTAAGACACAAGTAGCGGCTCAATCTGTGTGTTTCTGATGGGCTTGAAAACAAACAAAAGAGATTTTCTTCAACAAAAACACACACACACACACACAACGAATTTATGAAACACTGTAAAAACATTCAATTTGAGAAACCTGTAAATATGTGAAGAAGTTGAAGTAGCAACTGAAGCAACTATAGGAAGCAAAATGTTGAAAGTTCGGGAAAATTGTTCCTAAATAAGGTATAATAAAGCTGCAGGAAACAGAAGAGGACAATATAATATCAAAGCTAGTGATTAGAACAGTTCAACAATACTCTTGAGAATGGTGAAAGTATTTGTACAAAATTACATAAAGAAAGGCAAAGTTGTTTAGAATGAAGGGTAAAAATCTGGAAGATACTAAAAGAAAATTGCCTATACTGATTATAACAAGAAAACAACATTAAAACTGCGTCACAGATACAAGTTGAAAAAATTATAATTAAGTAAACGAGCCTTTGAATCTGAAGAGGAGAATGAAAAACGTTCCAAGTAAATCAAATATAAGCAATATAAGGAATACGATTCACCATTTAGAAACAGTAATAGAGGAAAAGCGGATATTTGTGTCGGATTATGGTGAAAAAAAAACGGTTTCAAAAGGTAAATGTCTAAAAAAAAATATCGTACACACGATGACTACAGCACGGAAGAGGCAACAAAATCTTTTTTCTCAATAGATATTTTTGAATATTGAAACGTATCACAAAAAAAATCGAAAGTAAAGTTGATTATAATAACAGAACTAAGGGATGGAAGCCTTTCAACATGAATCAGGCAAGTGGAATTCGAAGGTTGCGAATGATAAAAAACGTGATTAAATATAAATAAAGGCAGGTGTTGAACAAAACCTATTTCGATTGAATAGAGGCCGGATAAGCAGAAATTTTTCGTTATCTAGAGAACGCAAGAGGAATGGAGGGAGGAAGGAAGAGAGAAAAAGATAGAAATATGTAGCAAAATATAAAGAAAACAACGGTGACTACAAAAAAAGAGAAAATACTTAATTAAAGTAAATAATAATGGTTATTTTGGGACTGTAGGACTTTGTGGGGAATTAAATGACCTGTTATTAATTTTGGTGGATGCGCCGGGCGAATTTATATTTACATTATATCCAAACAATAAACTTACCTCAGCTTCATAGCCTTCGCGTACATTAAAAGTTAAATCATGCTGTATATCATTCGCAAATTGTTGTTGATATTCTGGATATAATCGTAATACATCAACTAATCCTTGCATATGTATACATTTCAAATCACAATAAGTTAATGCACGTACATCACTACTTGATTTTATTACAATATCACAGTTAGCACCAGGTCGGCCATCTGATGATGGACCATTTTGTGAATGTTGTAAATGTAGATTTATGTCACTACCAACCAAATCACCTTTACCTAATTGAACAAATCAATTATTTATTCTTGAAAGTTCTTAAGAAACATTATAAAACAACATTATAATAATAATAATGCATTACTTCTAAAAATACATATAGAACCACCACCATACTGTTCAGATGCATTATCATAATGAATCGCGGATTAAGTTATAAATTAACTAAAGTGGTTTTATCAGCAAGTGGTAGATTAATTGAACAATCATGTAATATTTTTCTATAGAAATTCTAAATTCTAGTGAGTATAACTTACCTAAAATAGCAACTACCATATTATTCTGTACAACCTCCATTGACCCATTACAAATATAATAAATATAACTTAATGCATCCCATTTATGTATTAAATATTCTCCAGGTGCACAAAAATTGTTTCTAATATGCAACGAGAGTAGTTTTAAACATCCTTGTGATGCGGCTTCGAATATTGGCAATTGTAAGATTTCTCTATGTAGATGCATTGATACGTCGCCACGTAATTCTTCAGGAAATTCCTTTAATGTCTATTTGAAAATATTTACATTAACTTCTATCAAATGTTTTTCGTTAGTGTGGGTGTGTGCGTGTGTGTGTGTTAAGAATAAACTCCGAAATATACATGAATGTAACATTTCAAATATAAAATTCAGAATATCAATAAAACCGATATAATTTCTATAGAATGGATTGTTTATCTTCAGAGATTTCTCAGCGAATTGGGTATTATTTTGATTGAATTTTCAAAATGGAATGACTAGAATTGGTAAATAAAGTAAAGATTGTTTTTCAGTTGAAAGAACATTTATTGTTATTCTTTAAATAAATCCTCATCTCTTCACCATTCTCTGTACGTCTATTTTCTTCTGGTATTATTTACGTGACCAAAAAGTTAATATTTCTATTTCTCACCTAGTTTTCATTTTATAAATGTTAACATTAATTGGAAAATGGAAAAGCAATGAGATTTTCTAAAAACTCATACGGTTCTTGTGGCCAATCTTTACGAAAGAATCCGACGACATTGACTTATGAATTTTGTGGTTTTAGCCAACTTCGCATCTGAATGGCTGATTATTTCTACAAACGTATAAGTACACCATTTGAGGGGATTGAAATTTGTTTTTGAAAATACTGGCGAATCTGCTTTTTATAAATGGTCGGTTTAAGGATTCTCTGTATTGAAAGAAAGACGGAAAACAACTCAGTTTCTCACTAATTGGGAGAGAATTGTGGTAAAGCATTCCAGACTGTCGGTATTTGACTTTCTTACGGACATACTTCGATTATTTAAACTGTGCAAACTTGTAGTTGACACGTAAGTTTGGCTTTTACCAATCGAAACAGCTGACTTATAACAGCTAAATAGTATTTGAGCGATGTAAGTATTTTTGTAGCTAATTTGGCAATCAGACTTTCTATGTTAATGAAAAACAAATCGATGTCAAAGAGTGTCTTTGATTGACTAAACATGAAACACTATTTACTTATTCCTACCGACTTTTATCGTTTCCTAAATAAATTTTGCGGCCGTAAACTATTCGTTTAGGTTGCAAATTAAAGAGTTTGTACGGTATTGTGTGACTTTTCCATTATTTGAAAACGGTATTAGAGAAATTTAAAAACGAAAGAAATTCAGTTTATCCAAGATATTTGTGCTGCGATTTGTCTCTGTCTCTTGTTATCGTAGAATCTGTCAATTCTTTTATCGGCTAGGAGAGCCCTTTAACCACTCAAGTACTATTATATATTTAGGTAATATTATTTCCTTCTGGAGATCATATAAAGATTCAATTGATGTCTAGATAGCTCTCTGTAAATAATGGGGGTTGCATCTTCAGGAATACCGTATTATACCTTACTTTACAAATATATTGAGTAACAATTCTTTAAAAGTCTGAAGTTGGGAGATGAAAATTAAGAGTTATAATGGATAGATGTACCTAAAAAACACTATATGTTTGTCTATAGAAAAATTCAAGTGATCAAAAGTGTGGAACTTTAAGGCTGACGGCTGTAAAAATCTCATTACAATACTATGCCGTCAAATTTATAAAAATTCAATTAAATCATCTGAACGATTATATTGAAAGCGTGCGATATTTCTCCAGTTTTAAAACTCACTTTTCCTTCTCGTAAACATAGTATATGTTTCAAAACTTTTAGATTTATTGGCAAGCTTTTAGTGAGAATTTTAGTTTTTGAAACACATAGACTATACATAATCGGCTTTGGTGAAAAATCAATCGTATACCAACCTCATGAATATCGATGCCATGATTCAGCGACCATATCGTTTGGAAATAATCCTGCATTCGTTGTTTTAATTCTTTCGGTATTTGATGTAATGCTAGAAAATCCTTTAAATCACGCCATTTCGTTTGATAAAGTGATCGTCTTGAATACATGCGTTGAATGATTGCTGTCACATTACCAAAAACAACTGCATGCATTAAAGCTGTAATTTATTTTAGAAAATAATAAAAGTAGTAAAAAATTGTCATTTTGTTTTTTTCTATATGATTTCTTATACCTCCAATTAACATAACACATATACTGAAAATTTTCTCACTTGTTGTGTTAGCGCTGACATTACCAAAACCGACACTTGTTAAACTTGAACAAGTAAAATATAATGCAGTCACATAAAGGTCTGTTTTTGTTACATTAACGTAATCAGAGACACGTAAACGTTCAGCTAAAGTATGAATCCAACCTGAAAAAAGAAAAACAAGGAAATAACATAAACCATGGGAATTATCGTTAAAATTTCCAATTTAGCAGTAATTTGTAGCAGGATTTTTTTTTCCTAATTAAACCGTTGTAGCAGAGGCGACGTCATTACAACATCACTATAAGCAGCAGGTATGCTTTAATATTTGATAAGATAATGGACGTCATTTTCTTATCAGTAATAATCGTCTTGACGTGAAGGCAATGGAAAGCTGTCTCTCTCTTCAATAATTTGCCAAAACCAATCAAGGAAGTTTGTATAACGAAAGGAAATTAAATAACTTGCTCCTTACGATGTGATGCATTTAATAAATTCGCTAAATGGTACTTCATTTGGGAATGTTTATGGTATTTTTTTTTTCTAAGATTGGGCTTACAATGAAGCCACAAGAGTAAGGCAGATACAACGTATACACACGTTGTTAAATAGAGGTATTGTTGTATTTATTGCTCCATTGTAATTCATTTGAATTGCAGTGCTGTTTCTATTGTACTCATTAGGGTCGGGTGGAGTACAGAGAATTTCCCCTTATGTATCGTTAAATTTATATCATGGAACAATTTATTTTCGGAATATGGAAGTTGATGTTTCAAACACAATTACTGTTTCATCATCTACAAACTGTTTGAAATGAAACTTGTATTGTTGAAATTCATTTCCTGCATTGCTGGTTACCATATCCATGTCTCCGATTTCACTATGATTTTAAATATTCGATGGTTTGCATTCTGGCCTGCTGAAGACATTGACATTAAGGCATTTTTATATTCTTATTGTTTAAACTGTTTCAAGAAAGATTTGAGGAACGTCCTGTATAAAATATTACCGAGATTTTTGCTAGTATCATAGGATCATATTGATTTTTCCTAAAATCCAATTCTCAACTTAAATAGAAACTGTTTGTGTAACAATATCTGAGTTAATTCATCTGGAAAATAGGTAAATTAACGATGAACATTTCGTATTTCAATTTCAGAATAACAATACAAAATGTTATGTAAATAGTCCACTTTTCATCCTTGTCGAAAACAACAATTTATACAAATAATAATCTTCATAACTTGTTAGATAAACAATTACTGTGTTAAATTTCAAGCCCTAGTTCTAACGTGAAAATGAGTATTCAAATGATAAATGTGTCGGTTGAAATATAGAATGTCCCATAGAGGTCGTCCAGATTTCTTTCTGAATGTCCTCTTACTCTTATTCAAATAACATTATAGTTCTATTATAACTCAATAGTCAGTAGTTTTCTATTTTAGTAATTGTTGGTAGTTTTCCTGCAACGTTGCATGAACCATAGGAGTTTAGTTTTAATATCGATCTCATCAAATCCCCTGGTTCAATGTAAATAAGACTGACTGTGCCCTATTATCACAGTCTGGTTACCAACACCAAACTGCCACCATGAGTCAAGCTCGTTATTGTAGTTTTGTTTTCAATGGTTTTTGAAGTTTATCTTTTTTCCCAGCGTTGTCATTAATGTTTACAGTGTTTAGATGCATTTTTTCTTTGGTTTACCAACTGTAGTAAACAGTTTTTATCAAATATTGACACGAAGGACAGTGTGTATCTACATTGTCTTGGTGTATTGTTTTCTTTGCGAAATAAAATATCTTGGCTTTAATGTTGATTAACATGGGATCATAGATCATTGTCTCTGTCTGTCTAAATGTAGTACATTCATTGCGTTTGCACAACTATGTTTATTTTAGCTGTTGAAATTGTAGTTTCTGCATATGTAAGAGCAGACTAATTTTAACCATTTTGTCTCTTTAGTTCTTCATTCTTTTGCAAATCCAAGTTTAATACTTATGGAGGTTCTAGACGCAAGTCATTTTGCGGCCCCTTAAATATCAAGTAAAATCAGTACACACTTAGAAATTTGATCAAAAGGTTTTTAGCACTCGACTATTTTTATTATAAATCAAACAATAAATATTTTGTTGCATATATACTGGTTTTTTTTAACAGCAGCATACCGAGCCGGCAATGACTCAATCCCAAAAGGGTTTTTTTCCATTATCTCTTAAGAGTTTCAGATGAAACATCTTACTCTGCAATCTGTATTTTTAGATTTGTGTATAGGGTGTATTTCAGTATGTTTTAGTACAATGAAATGATCCATATATGACTTCCAATTCGCACAATGGAGCTATCTTTCTGTGACATTTTTTTAGAGATTCAAAAAGCAACCTCTATTGTTTCCCAGTTTAACTCCACATTGTCCTCATTCCTACAATCTCTTTGACTCTTTGTTCCTTTTGTTATTATTTCTGTATTTTTCGCCCGCATTTCCACTCTTTTTCATGATAGACAATCTCTCTGATTATATTTTCCTATTTCGAAACTTTCCATAATAAAGATACAGACTTTTGATTATTATCATTCCATTACCTACTACGTAATATATTTATTAAAGTGTCTTATACACATTGAAGATTTGCCTCAACGAAAATACTTTTTGATCCATATTTGTAAGTTTTGACTAAATCCATCTTCAATATGTGTAATAAAATTCTCCTTTTATATCTTTCTCTGTGTTTATTGATGTAAAAAAATCCAACCGATCTATCTATTTTTTAATTTCAATTCGGCATTTCCAGAACTTCTCATTTTAAATGCGTTTTTGTATATTATTGCAAAATTGTTGTAATTTTCTTTTTATGTTTGTTTCTTATCGTTTAAGTATGCTCGTATCGTTTCTTATAATTTTGAAATCCTACCTTTTATGTATTGAAAAATAATAAATAAAATGTTAGGATCCATAAATATGATTGAAAATTTCCAACGTTATAAAATTAAACGATTTATTGAGTTTTGAAAAGAGAATTGTAAATAAATAAAAATGTATTAAATTGAATTTGATCTCTAAAGAAAATTTTATAATCCCAGTCTAATAAGGTGATCCTTTATAAACAGGTAATAAACGTAAACAGAAAGTAAAAAACAACAAAACAAACAACCTTTTTTTAATCTTGCTTTCAAATAATTTAAGAAAATCCACTAAAACTTTTTCTACTCTATTTCAACACTGTACATACATTATGTAGGTACACATAGATTTTCCGATATAATCCCTTCAAAATTTGATTTAAATGTTCCCTAGATTAATAACCTTGTTATATAATGGAAAATATAGGGTTAAACTTGTAAATTTTATCTTCCACAAAATTTAGATAAGATCCCTATCTAATTAAGTATGTATTTAAAGTAAACTTACCTAATTCAGTTTCAACTTCTTTTTCAGCGATCACATACCAGATACAAGCTAACCAATGTGCCACTAATGTAAACGATAACATCAATAATGTTAAAATCATTGCACTGTATTGTGAATATCGATCCATTTTTTGCAATAATCTAGCCAATCTTAATAATCTTGTTAGTTTGATTAGATGAGGTTGAGACGGTCCTGATTTCTGTTTAAAAACAATTCTCTGATTAAATATTATTCATTTAATCTCAATTGAATAATGTAACATATCTCAGAAAGTTAAATTAGAAGAAAGACATATGACGCATTTAGCAAAGTACACCCCTACAGTTACTTTAATATAAGTCTTTATAAATATTTCATTAAGTTAAGAGAGAAGAATTGAGTTGAAAATAAACTACCTAGAATTACCTCTTCTCCATAAAGTGCATAAAGTAGATCGAATGGTAATGCTGCAAGTAGATCAACAATAAACCATGTCCTCAAATAGTTTATTGATATTGCCTTCCAATCTGATACAACTTCACCTTTTTTATTGACATATGTTGTTCGAAAATTCAATAAAATATCTGTAATTGAATATAGAAAGATATATAAAACTTGGTAGATAATACAACTTCTATATAATTCTTAATAACATATAATAGAAAGATATAGAAGTCGAACAACTATCTAACAGTAAGTTGGGGAATCTTCTTAAAATCAAAATACTTTTATTACATCATTAAGATTGAAACTCTACCAATATATGAAACTTATTCGGCAAGATCGGTGGTGTTCATCACGTATCTCGATCCTAATCTCGGTTTTTATTCATTTGGAAATTTACGGGTAGCTGGATGGCATTTAGGGCCATAGCTCAACTATTATACAGTTCATTAAATCTCATGTGACTCTTGATACTAACATAGACAAGCATATATATGTATACTACAAGTTAGAAGACATTCCTAAGGCAATTATTTTGTTGTCTTAATTTCGATCTTCATTTTCATATCTGATTTTCAGTCAATAATTATGTACTTTATTGGTTGAGTTTATACCAAGAGTAAGATTAGGATCGATATAGATAGGTACATGTATCTGTTGAAGATTGAAAACAAACGTAATCTTTCTTTATTTAGAGATAACGATAGAGATAAAGACTGAATTCTCGCGAGAAGATCAACAAAATAACTTGGCGGTATCAAGATCACGGTTTAACCCTCGTAACTAACTAAGAAAAAGCAAATCTATAGTACGAATTTAAAGAGAATATAAATGCGATCTTGATCTCAATCTTTATTTTTCTCTCCATTCTTAATGATTTCCTTGTTAGTTACCTATCATTTATCAAAATGTAACTCGTTAGTATGATTTATTAGTTTTATTGATGCAAAAATAGAGATCAAGATTGAAATAGTTTTATATATAGAATACGCTAATTTATGAGTTTGTCTGTCTTTTCTAATGATATCATTCTATCAATAAATGAACGACAACGTCTTTATCAGATTGTATAGGATTTTTCACGTAAATTGAATTTTCTTTTCCTTGAATCGATAGATTACAATGGACGGCGTTTCAGTACTTTCAATAGATTCGTGATAGAGAAAATATCTTTCTCCAATGAAATATCTCTGATGATAGACTGACAAAATTACTTTTCTAGCTAAATTTGAATAAAGATGGATCTACAGTTGTTGCCGTTTTTATTTTCACAAACCAGACTCGGGTTTATGTATCGTAAATTTATTCTAAATGTTTTTATAAAAATCCAACTTCATGCACGTTTTAGCTATTTGTTTGGATGAGATTGTTGAAGTTTCAGCAACAAGTTCCAAGAATGTTAAAAGCACCTTATCGATATGCTGTACATACATGTATTGATTGATCAATGATCTTTCTTAACCACATTCAAGAGAACTAATTCAGATGAAATTTATAAAATAATTTGCAGCAGTCTGGACTGGAGCAAAGTTAATTTTTTGTGTAAACTATTATTCCAAAATATAAGTCTTTAAGCGGATTAAGAGTCCATCCATTAGAATTTCAATAGGTCTTGTAGAGTGTGTAAATTTATCATTTTTAAGAAACTTTACAGTACTCCACGGCATTCCGTCCCTTGCAGGAAACAGCGAATCCAAATATTCATTGTTGAGGTGTGTTGAGCAGCGTTCATTTCTTTGTTTTAGAAGAGTACTAACAGTGTTGTAAGAGATACTTGACGAGATTTGTCTAAATATAGAAAAAGGTACTCTGTGCAGAATGTAACTTGACAAAGGTACACAAAATCGGTGTGTCTGTCGGAATACGTCTACAATGTTCGCCAAGAGATTGTATTATTGTCACTGGTATCTGGAAGTTAGGTTGCAGACAACGCTTAACTCTCTCATAAGCTGTTTGTGGCTAATCATCATTGGATTGCTGTTGAGATGCTCTTTCCAACCGTATACGATTCAGGGGTCTCGACTTTGTTTTGGTAGGAGCATTATATAGCGGACATTGTGTTGAAATTTAATTATTTCCAACCTCAACTTAATCTACTTTCACCCGAACAACTTAAAACTAATATTTTATACAGCAAATCTGTTGGATACGATTAGAATTATCGACTGGGACTATAACGAGCATCGTAGCTTCACTGACAATGAATAAAAAGTTATTCTGTGTGAAAATTTCCAGATGCGGCGGAACGATCACAAATTTCTAGGACGCCCAATTCAGTCCCATGCGTCTCCCCACAATTTTTACTAGGTGAAATGGATTCTTTGATAAATAATAGTTTTTGAGCTGCAAAACGTTTTCCTTATCATATGATTTCCGCTTATCTAAATATGTAAATCTAAGAAAACGGTGAAATCTGGAAGAAATTTTAACAATTAACAATACCGACCGTGAGAGCCGCATTCTCCATACAGGTGTCAATTAAAAACCATAGATAATATGAATTAATTCATCTGTAATTATTCATTATTTTAATCATATTAAATATTCATTCAATAAATATTCATTGCAATGTTTTTGTTTGAATAGCGAATAATACATGAATTTTCATTAAATTTAATTTAACCTATAATTTAGTTTCTGGCCTACATAATATATCTCTATGGATTGTACATAGTAGGGGGTAGAAAATTCTACTAGAATGGACTGCCCAAGTTTTCGTTACAACTCTACGTAACCACTATTTTTAAAAGCCTGGTATTCGGAGTCCGCTGTGGAGAGCGAAAATCCGCTAGTATAAGTGATCATTGCTGCAAGTTATGTTAGTTACGGTTACGCTAACATAATGCCTAAGGCCATAAATGTTTTATTATCACAGTAGACAGGGTACATATACCATAGTAGATAAGTAAATTTAATTGAGAATCGGTAGGGCCGATATTGTTAGGTCGGTTAGAAAAACAAACCTAACTGTAGATTTCAAATCCAATTCTAAAAGTTTTATCGCTCTAGGGGGTCATTAGAATTTTGTTTCTTTTTTTTTGGCCAACATTGTTTTCATGAAATTGTTAAAATCTCCATTTTGCTTATATTTTCGACTGTGTTCTTTTTCTTTCTCGAATTTGACTGTATTATGGACTTACCAATAAAAAATAATGCTTCGACAAACACATCCATAACAACAGAGGGCCGTTCTGAATTTAGAAAACTGGCATTATATGGTACAACAACAGCTACATAGAATGTGGCTATGAGTATAAGCCAATCCCATCCACTTTTGAACATACCATAATGTGAAATTATGAATCGACTCTTTTTTATAGCTGATGCTTTATATTCTGGTAAGGGTGCTGCTGTTGAACTTAATAAATTCTGTAACCAGACACGTAGACCAGTTAAAATAACAATTACTGTCAAATACTAAATAACAAAGAATAATACTTACATTATTTAATTTTAATTTTGTTTTCATTTTGTCTGGCTTATAATGACCGGATAGTTGATATAAAACAGCTCTAGATCGTCTACGACCATAATTAGCAGGTGGTGCTTCCGGATCCAGATTACCGTTGGCGTCTGCAAGGAGGCAAGAGTCAGCACCTCGGAACCGTGCCCCAAGTACGGCCGCTACACACAGATATCAATTGATTTGCGCACGTAACAACACAACAACCAGACAATAACAAAACAAAAGCATAATAATCAACATTACTGTGAGACTAAATTGACGATTTAAGTGACAGTTAATTACATCTAACATGTCAGGAAGTTAAGCACATGTCAGATTCACCCCTATCACCCGTCGCAATTACACGTTGTTCATTCTCCCTACAGTAAGTATAAAAAAATTATCAACGAAGAAACCGTATATCTTATCAAGATTGTTGGTAGTTTTGTATGTGGAATGTGTTGAATATTGATTGAAATTTAGAGCACTAATAATATCAGCCACAAAATCCCCTTTTATGTTTTAAACGAATCGTGCCCTTTTTACCTCAACTTACTACAACATTCATTCTTTATATTTAATGAAGTTAATCTGAGTACTGTTTGAAATTTAAAAGCAAGTTTAAACTGGAATTAAACGAAATACCAGTCCTTTCAGCGTTTTAATGTGTTTGGTATTTAAAGGATAAGAGAAATGTAATTAAAATTTGTTGAAATATCAACAAGACTTACCACTGTCGTACAATTCACATTCCGACATTTCAGCCATTTTCGTATTGGTGATATCTTTATGGGATGCCAGAAACAGAACAACTTCTCGTTTCTCATTCTTTATTGGTACGATGTCTAATAAACACCAAAAGGGAGTACCTGGATAACAGAACAAAACAACCACCTGTGGACAATTCGACAAAACCACCCGCATACTAAATTCAGCAAGACTTCAATCAAGTCTATATTGATCCAAATCACTATTTTCAACATATATTTGTTTTAAAATTGATTAATTCAACTGTAGATGTATTGAATTAGGATCAAGATAGAGATCAAGACTTGTTCGAAGTATTGTCGTTATATAATATAAATAACAAAGTAGGTATTATATACACCTACCGTTTTTCTTATAAAATATTACTTCTAATTTAAGTTCATTCTTTGATTCTAGAGCTTTATCGATTTGTGTTTTGTGTTCTTCTTTCGTTTCAGGGCCATATAAGAATTTACAAGCACAACCTTTCTGCATGATTTGGGCACGAGCAAAACCAGTAAGTTCACAAAAACCATCTGAACAATAAACAATCGGATATAAACTGGGCACTTGTGCATTACCCAGAACAAAATTGCTATCTGGAAAAAGACAAACAAGTTAATAGCTTTTATATTTATGAAGTAATAAAGACAACAACAAAAAAATATCATAAATTCGTCTCAATTCTTTCATAAACTTAAATTTAGATTTTCGTATCGACTTTCACTTTAATATTGTTGGAAATGTGAGAAAATTCGTAATAAACTTTTTACATAGAAACGAAGATTTTCCATTTATCGTCGATACGATTCTTTTATAAAAGACAGCTCAACTTTTTTCATAGAAAACTTTCTTTTAATATTTCGAATTATTGTCACGCAAATACTTGTTTTCTTTCCTGTATTTTTAATTAAAAAAACACCTCTTTCTGGGATTATTATTTCAGTAGAAATCAATTTTTTCCACAAGACCAAATCTTCAAATCTCTCTTCTTCCTGGGCACAAAGTATACCTTCGACTCTAGATATATAGATTGGAAAGTTTATCGAGACACGTTTTGTTGGTATTCTAGTAATATAGGCCTTTCATCAAGTTTGGTAAAACTTGAAATGTTTAATTGAATCTTTACGATGAAAATCAACCTTTAAGTACATGTCTACTATCAAAGATTTCTTGTTTCAAGTTCACTTCCACAGTGGAAAGCTTTAGAATAGATTTGAAAACTACCATTTTCCTCACTTTCTTCATAATTCTTTGAAAATGGAATTCAATGAATTTAAAAACGAGAAAGTTTACCATGTACCAGTGCTAGTGATTTATCTTCAGCTGTCCCTAAACTTTTAAAACTTGATATCAGTTAGGTTAGCTGCTGACTTATAAATTCTTAAGACATTTGTTTTGAGGAAACAACCGTTTTCAGACTATCAACGCTAGATGCACATAAAGCAATCCAACGATTATCAATTGATGTTAGTCTTGTACAAGAGCTTGTCCATTTTGTGGAGCTTGTACAAGTGATTTGTAAATACGATCATACGTATTGTTTATCGTTAAAGTTAATCTGTTAGACTACTGTGCACAGTACTTTATGCTTTACTTATAATAATTAACCGAATGTATCCACAAATTGAGTTTTACGAGACACATGTTTCCAACATTCTAATAATAGAGTGTTCTCATCAAACCTGACAGAACCCAGTGGTGGATTACAGACAAAACGCACGCCTAGAGCCCCCGCGTTCACAGTTCTAGTAGTCTCTTAAATTGAAAATTTTAAATAATACTGCATAAGTACGGTTTCAATTCAATTTTCTATGATACATCACTGACAAAACTTGAAATGTTTGATTAACCGTTGATGATTGAAACTTTCAATTACTGTCGTCATCTTTATTTAAATTGATTGTTTTAGTATTCTAGAAGTATTTATTTCTGTAATTTTTTTTTTTAATTAAATTTGTTTATCAACTTCCTAGAAAAAGATTTGAAAATTTACAATAATCCAGATATGTTTAGATGAAACTTCATGCCAAATTGTTTTCATAAAACAAATGATTTATAATTAAACATATTTTATGAATGTCGTAAATTTTCTAAACTATAACTGTTATTTTCCATTTTGTAGTTTTTCTATCAACTATTCTAGATTTTAACCGATTAAGTTCAGGTTAACAAAATCTTTACAATAAATTTGGCCAGAAACACTGCGATTTCAAACATTTGTTACTTTCATCGTTAGAGTTCCACAGCAAAGGTTGAGCCCTTTAGTCTTCCAATTGTGAGTTAACTCCAAAAGAGTTGCTATATTGAGTTGTGCAGTTGAACACTATTTGTGAAATGCAGCAGCCCATGTGATACACAAGTGTAAATATACCCTCAAAGATTGGAGCATATAAGGGCTAAGGCAAATTTCAGCTTATACCTTTGTCTCTTAAATGAAACAATCTTGTTTACGGAGAGAGTTTGTCTAGGCTTCTATTTGCCTCTGTTCAAATACACGCCGATATGTTTAATCTAGTCGACTAAGTAATGGTCGGCAACCTTTTCTTACCCCGAATCACCTTTACGTTAACGAATATTTTTATATCTCTTGGTTGGGTTGAATCAATTATATAAAGTGATGATTACCGACAAAATATGAACTTATTGTTAATGAAACATCATTCTATTTTATTTTTATAATTGTAAGTTTACCAACCTAATAAAAGTAAGACAGAATTTAGAACGACATAAGAAGGAAAACCCGCAAAACATATAACGTTCTAAGATGGAGCAGGAAACGGATGGACAACAACAGGCTGGTGTGTGCTCCACTAAATGACAAACCTACAGGAGGTTGAAGACCAATAGGAAAACTACCAAAAAGTTAGAGGATTAGGCATTAATGTGAAGAGGAACGAACCTTACATTGATTAAAATTCTATCAACTAGTTTTAAAGCTTTTAATTATTACTGAAGCTTGTCAAGTGCATAGAGTTGGAATTTCATTGGAAAAAACAATTAAATTTTAGCTGTTGTCAAGTTTCAACAAGTAAAAATAGGCAATCAACTTTCTTTTTTTTTTATTGGAAATTACAAAATTATTTTTAATTTAAATCCAAAAACATATTTGAAACCTATGGAAATATCCTATGAATTGGTGTAATTTTATTTTCAATACACGTAAAATTCAAAAGCACTAATTGAATTTAATTAATTTCCGTCCATTCAAAGGATTCAGTAGCGTTAAATAATTTATCGCAAATTAGTGCTTAAAAATAATTAGTTTATAAATTTGCATCTATCAAATATGTATTTATGTACCTACTGGTGTGGGTTGTTTTCACAACAAGCATGGTAGCATAGGGGATGCTTCAACAAAAAACACTCGTTTATTTCTATTTCTAATGTATTCCATAAATGAGTTTATTGTTTCCAGATTAAAGGTTAGTTAAACAGTCGATGAAACTTTCTCTTTCCTAATAAAGTCATCTCAAATTTCAGTTGAAAGATTACAAAGTATAATCTATATCTAGAACTTGATTTCAAAGGAATTGTATATGGATCATCTTACAATCTAATTATTCATTTTAGAAAGTTTCTGGTACTGTATTTTAGGGATAGCCTTAGGGTTGTTTTATTTGTGATGAGGCGCAGAATCAAAATGTTATAATTATTATTCCACCGTTTCCCGCTTCACAACTAGAAGATCAAAGAACCTGTACTATCTAATATGGGAGAAGACGAAAAACGGAAACAACAATCTTATGATAAGCGAACAGAAAGCCACGATAAACTTGAAAGAAACAGGTCAAACAAAAAATGAACAGGGGAATAATAGAGAGAGGAACACGCATCGTCTCAGCGTATGGCTTCAAGATTTCGCAATATTTCTCTATAATTTTCGTACCGGAAATTTTGCTAATGGAGGAACTTTGATTGTAAAGTGTTTGACTCTAATACAAACTCTCAATTAGCAACCAAAAGCCTCAATAATTGGAGACACGTTACAATTACTTTAGGAACCCACAAAAAATCCACAAATCACAGAGAAGCTTCTGCCATTTTTCAAATGTTCTCTAAAAACATCGCCGACCTGACAAAATAACTATTTATAAGTGAGAATCATAGGAGCACTAAAATGGAAGTTCGCATATAAAACATATTGGGTAAGCTTAGGCCGGCCCTGTAGTATTTATATCATGATCTTTGTATACTGCAACTTAAAAGTTGCAGTAACTATTTAGGGATTGTGATTTTCATTAATTTCTTCTCAGTTAGTCATAAGGGTTTTCAGTAATGTTCGGTGAACTCTAGAAATTTCATTGTTTTTTTTATTTTCATTCTCATCTTGTTGAAGCGATTTATAAAATTCTTTATTAAGAGAGAAGACAATCTGCAGGTGTAGGTATGTTTTTCCAACAAAAACCGTTTCTAAAAATCTCCTTAGTTTCATTTCGTTACAAACTTCCATCATCCTTAAGATGACATTCAATTTATTTTTATAGTTGAACGAAAAATCTTCATTTGTTATGCTTGCTTTCTTTGAAAATCGATCATGAAGCTATTGTACAGGTGTCTTGTTATAGTTTGACTTCCCCCGTAGTGATATCATTTTGCTATTTTATGATTGCTAATAGAATCGTCTTTTGATCACTATATTTTCATGATTCAGTAGATAAGATAAGTGTGTAGGTATTTCTCTACTTGACGGATTCCAGAAAACCAATAGAAGATATTGATTTATAAGTAAGAGGCACCACATATCTTAGACTTACAAATTGATAATTTGTAAGGACTAGTGAATTTGTTCGTTTTATTCAAGAATCGATTTGAAAAGCTGTCATTTACACATGTACAGCGGTATTTGCTGCAGGACATTTAAATTTATCATTTTGTATACGTCCTGTCTACTTCAATACCCCCTTTCCATTGCTAACTGATAACGGTAGGATAATTCATAAAATCCTAATTCGTCTGTTCTATCTGGGTACTCTACATCACTACATCAGTGTTTGATTGGAACATGGAAATCTTCCAGTTATGCTATTAAATTCAAGTTTATTTCTGAAGATAAGGATAAAGGGTCGATCAGAGAGGATTCGTAAGCATAAGGTGAGGATATCCGTAGAATACGATAGTCTCGTATCGGTTAATCTTGGGAAAGTTTCCAATAGATATCAGCTGCCCTACGGACAAGGAATTCTATAATTAACGGACATAGTGAACATTGAAGAGTAAGTTAGGACGTTGCCGAATTTGCTGATGTACTTAACTTTGTACACGTACCGTATTCGAACAAAATAAATACATTTTAATCAAAAATAGAATTTTAATCATTTGCGGTAACTTAATTAATAATTGATTATTAATAAGATAATAATTCATTAATTGGATATTAATTGGAGTATTAAACATATAACACTGATTTTCAATCTTATCATGTTTTCAATCTATCAGCACCTGTTGTTTACGTAATTAATTCCCATTAATGTTGCATGAAAAGCTTACAGTTTTTCTATGTTATCATCACTATTTATTGATTTTCAAGTAGGTAAACGGAATTTTATTATTATTACAAAAAAAAAATGGTATTTACAATAATTTCTTTGCCTCTAATTCTAGTTTTAAAGGTCCTGAAAATACTAAAATAGTAACGAATGTAATTTTCGGTGTCAGATAGGTTAATAGACCAGTTATAGATTGAATTGTTTCTAGTTATTCTATACTGCATCTAGTTCGATTTGGTCGACTTGTCTCAATGACATAGAAGCAACGGCAATTTCGATGCATATTTATTCTCCATCTCAAACAAATATGCCAACCCGATCAATGCAAAATACACGAAATAAAATGAATGCAAATAACTTGGATCGTATGGTTGTTGCATGGTTGTGGTGTATTTCTTTCAAATTGGTTCATTTTAATTTCGACTATACGATTTGATGTAAATTATAATCAACATCTTATTCGTAATGGGCTATTTCCCAGTTCATGAATTCAAATTGGCCAAGTTTGTAATCAAGGATCATCTTGCGCCTGGTTGGTCTTAAGTTAGTTTGTATATCAATCGATGTACGTAAATTTTCCACAATAATTCCTCTACTATTCAGATTATTTACGGTCAATGCGGTAATTGCATCAACTTGGATTCTGATTAAAAATAAAAAAGTTATATTATAACGAAGGATAAATCAATACGTAATTCTAGATGCTTCCAATTAATACTTTTGAGCTTTGTTATTTCTCGATATCATTATGTCCAATTTTAAATTGAGCTTATTTTATCCTTTTCCGCTTCAATCTGATGATTTGGGGTAGAGAAAAATCAAACTTGAATTCAAACAATGATGATATTAACGAACGAAGTGTGTATATGTGGAAGATTTCTTGATTGTTTTCCTGCGTTCGAGAACTTTGTAAAAGGCTCGTTTTTCTTATTTTTGAATCATTTTTCTTGTGTCATCATTAGTGTTGTCGTTATTGTTGTTGGCATAAGGGGTGGAATCTTGATGAAAGTCGTGGTAGCGTCAATACCGTGTTCCAAATAATTCATTTTTAGAGTTCTCAATTAGTTATTTAAACGTTGTTTTTCTTTGATGAATGTTCCAAAATAAATTACCACAATTCCCAAAACGATATTTACGTCCAGTAATCTGGAACCAGATTGTACGTGACTTGAATCGCGCAATTCACGTAGCCATCAAATATATGAGACTATTGTAAAACATTATTCTTTGTAAAATTGGTCTATACATATTGTTGTTAAGGGTAAAAACGTGGAAGTTTAGGTGATTGTTTTTTTTCTTTATTTCTTTCCTAAATTCCAACTTTCAATTCAATTCCACTCCATTTACACATAACTTGATTTATATACAGCGCATTAATTAATCGATTCTTTCAAGAGTTCATTCAATTAATCGAACTAGAATTCTTCAACAATACTCCATCAATTTTTCTCTGTCAAAATTATTTGCTTTCTTTACTGATCGTGATCATAAATCATATTACTGTCGACTGTAAGTTGAAATAAAGAGAGGCAAAATGGCGATTTATATTGTATACATACCTATATTAAATGCCAGGTAAGCAAAATGGGGATTTCGTTTCATTGTTTGCTCTCTACGATAATTTATCAACGGTTTCAAAAGAATGCTGAAATTTTCAGGAATTCCGCAATTTTTTTTTCTGTACATTTACCATAAGTAAAAGATTATTGTTATAAATCGAGCCTGTCAACTATAAACTGAAGAAAAGGAGATAAGACAGATTTACATTGACTGCTAGATAGACAAATTGGGGATTTCGATTGATCCTACGCTCTTTAATAACAATTTATTAGAAATAGTGTTCTCAATCTATACAACCAGGAAAAGTCGAACTTTATGGTCTGGATTCTAACTCAGAACTTCAATTTGATGGGTTAATAATAAAAATGCTATGACACTTTTGATTGGTCAACAAGTATGCATGATAAGTCCAATCGGTGGGTTCAATTCCGGTTACGGAATTAATCTTTTTCCAAGGCCTATATGATTATACGGTCGTGAGGTTTCGTTATCATGACTATAAAGCAAAATCACCCACAATATAGATGAAAAGGCCCAAATTTTGTTGAATTCTACATAGATCCCAACCTGTTTATTCTTATCATTACATCTAGATACCTGATAAATTGTATTATAAGTTCTTTAAGCTTCCGGGTTTAACAAAATTTAATTTTTAAATTAAAAACCCGTAGCGGGAACTATAAAATGAATCAATGATGACAAAATTACAATTTATAAACGAATAACGTGTTTGTTTTTTTTGCTACAATTGGTCAATGGAACTGCAAAATTGGTGATGGAAATCGAGATTATGATTCGTAGAGAATCATAATAATTTGGAAAGAATCATGGAGGAGATCTTCATTAATTATTCATTTGCTGTACAAAGTTTTATCAAAGAATATTCCAATATTTACGATGGCCTTTGATATTTAAGATCGAATCAACTTTTAACAAAAACTTATCATGATGAGATTGAATTTTTTCATAGTAATGTGCAATGAATAATTTGTAAAATATAAAAGATAAAATGGAATGACAAGCATTCCATTTAACTTGTAAAATACAGATCATAACTAGAAAATTCTTCTTGTAGGTATGTAGGTACATAAAAACAGACAAATAAAAATATTATTCTGTCTGTTATTGTAGAAATCGAGACAGAAAGATTTTATAACTTGCAGGCATTTCATCCTGTCTGGCAATTGAACTGAATGTACTTTCTTTATATTTGTGCTTCAATGAGAAAGCTTCGACTTTACAAACTTTTTACATAGAGCGAGACTCAATGTGCAAATATGCTAATTAAACAAATAACTTTCAAGTAAATTAAAAAGTTCTCAATCTAAAACACGAATCCTAACTTGGGAAAAAATGTATTCGAACTTCAAGCATTGTTTGTTAAAGCAACTGAACCTAATCCTCAAAGAAGACTGTCCAGATTTGTGTGTAAAACCCTTAGAGAAAAAGCCAAGATAACTAAAAACACAATGATGTACTTTTAATGTATTTCCAGTTCTATTTATATCTCGACAAACTAAATTGTATTTTAGTATGAAAAGCTCCACTAATTAGATATACCAACTCATGGAATTTGTATTAAAAAGTTTATAATTTTATAATATATTTAACCACTTAATGGATGGAAAAATCATGATAAATAACGAAAAAATATACCGGAAACGACTTGTGTAGAAAGTGCGCATCTATTAGAAGCCACTAAAAATTTATAATAAAAGCTCAATGTTTATAGAACCTTGCGGGGAAAAGAATAACAACACAGTTTACCTCAATAAAATCAACAATAAAAACAGTCAATAACAAGAATATAAACAAGTTGTTATTCAACGTTTATACTCTCTTAATTTAACTAATTGTAGGCGATTTTTCCATCGTTATGGGGCTTTTCTAATTGATTTGTTCCAAAATAGATCACATATTGTTTGATTGATTTTATTTATTTAATTCAGTTTTATAGATAACAACGATTGACATATGTAGGTTGTAGGTAGGTATACAGAAATGATGTGAGATTTTAAGAACGGCGAAATTTCACCACCTGTTGCTTATTATTGTGTTCTAGATGTAGGTGCCAACAACAACAACCAAAAAAAAAATCAATTTCTAAGCGTTCTGCATTTGTGATTATTTAGTTATCACTCAACATATACAATAAATATAATAGAAACTTTGTAAACTGAGTGAAATCAGAGATTCTATAGAAATCTCCATACATATCTCTATCTTCAATTTGTTATAAAACTGACAGTTTTGTTGATCAGTTACAAGAACTCTGATTTGACTAACTAGCGTGGCTACCAGCCAATGAGAATTCATAATTGTTCTAGATTATGCGTTGTCATTGGCTGATGCCGTGACAATCACTAAATAAAGATAGAGATGTATATTGGTATTAGTAGATATGATATTCCAACAAAACTGTGATCAGTTTAGGTTACTTACGTGTGCCATCGAAACGGGTTGCAATAGTATCAAGGAAGGTATTTTGGGGCGCTAGAAGCCCCTTTCTAGCCGGCATCGAGCCTCGACAACAACACCGGAACCTGAAATTAAAATAAACACCTTTTTCGTTTGTTCATGTTGATAATAAATCATTTAAAAAATAAACAATGAAAATATATATAAATTTAAAAAAAAAACAAAACCTCCCCGAAATTCTAAATAAAATAATAATAATAACTTTGACCTACACATCTATAATTAGAAGGTTTTCAATCTGTGTTATAAATAATACAACGTTGTTATATAAAAATATGTTTCTTTGAAAATGTTGAGAAGGAATAAGTAGCAATTTCTCTCGTTGTAATTTGATGTTAGAGATATATTGGTTTGTATATAATGAGAAGTACACATATTTTTTCCACATCAGTTATGTGTCAGATGACGAAAATCAATAACCTAACGACATATTCCGATTTTCTTCAATAAAATTACATCACATTGAAACAAAGTTGAATTGATAATAACAGGCGGACCATTTCAGTAATGATAACTGAAAATTCAATTCAACCGTATTAAGCGGCGCTCACTGTACGTACGTTTGAATAATAAAAAAAACGACTGCACGGAAAGACTAATCGAATTTATTGTATCAGAGAGGCTTAATGAAAAACAGAAAACAGGAACGAAATCATTCCTTTGTGTTGGATATTCGTTGATAATTAAACCGTAAAATCGGTGAATATTTATGTAAAATTAGCATGTGTTGTAGTACCACATTTTTTCAATGTTGTATTTTTATGTTTCCATAAAGGATCCTTTTGAGAATGCTCACTTCCAAGAGCATTCACTGGAAAATTCTACAATCATTTGAGTGTTTGATTATTCGTAAGAAAATCGTATTCTCTAGAATGGTTGGATTTCATACGGTGGAAATTTGAGGGACCAGAATAAAAAATTGCTGTAATATAAAGGAAAGAGATGGGAATTTAAAATGCTTGTACGTGCGTGTTCTACACTTCATAAATAACATTTTTCTGGAGAATATGGGATTTTTGTTGTAGACAGGAAAATTGCAGTTTCATATGTAATAAGATGGAACTATATTAAGAACAAGAAATTCCGAATCTATGAAAAGAGGGATGCTATCAAAATGAAATCACGTGTTTGTGGAAACCATTTTATTGGATTAGTCTTTATTTACAGAAATAATGGAGTTCAAATTTCAAGAATATCTATCAGGTTACAAAAATAATCATTGACAAGTAAAAGTATAGATGCTTATTTACTCGGCGAAGTGGCAAAGTTGAAATTGGATCGTGAAACACATATTTTTACAAATTTTCTATGTAGATATACAGCAAAAAGTGATGCTGACGTTAATATTACACGATTACGTTGTTTTTTGTCGAATCGGGTAAGTATAGCTCTATTTTCAGATGCATCTCTGAAATTACGCTTGAGGAATATGCGTAAAAGTTGGACAGTAGTGGTCGATGAGTATACTGTACTGCAAAGAGGTATTCTACGTTCAAACGTACGCTTGCTGCTACTATGCAAGTTATCGCTGTTTGTTTTTAGTGATGATGACATAGGACAAAGACATGTCCTTAAAATGAACAGTAAATGATAATTTAGAGAATCGAACTGCCCTAGAGATATGAGTACCTTAACTTACTATCATATTCAGTTGAATTCATTTCAGGACAAACAAACTTTACAATTTCCAAACTGTCATCCCCTATACTACTGTGTTTGTCTTGTCTATTTGTTAAGATGATTATCGTATTTACTAAAACATTTAATAGAACCCAGACTTAATGTTTCTATCTCTAGTGCATCTCAAACGCATTTTGTATCCATATTCATGCTTCACTATCAATCTGTACAATCTTCATTAATCTGATTAGTCTCTCAAGTGCATTGAATTCTCAGTACACATCTCGATATCTCTTTGATGTTGAGATGAGATGGTCATTAGTTATTGAATTGATATGGCATATCATCTCTCTTACTCTGTCGTTGTTTCCCTTTCGTTTAATTTTCCCCCAAAAAAACAAAATAGAAAAACTGATTTTATTTGATCTTTGATTCAAATGTTTGATTGCGTATTAATAAAACGTTTGTTTCAATAGAATTCTTGTATACTTCCACGATAAAGAGAGTATATCTGTTACGGTATAGGTACATAGTGGGATGATGTGCACATTTCCCGGAAAATGTATAGATTTGCCTAAACTTGAAGTAAAAGTAGGTTGTAAATTATGAAATTTAAACTGTATCCACTTTATCCGGAAAATGTACACTGTAACTTCACTGCTTTGGTGAATGTGAAATTTATATATACAATCTATATTAATAATTTTATATTTCTAATCTATAGCAATATGGGTAAATTACCGGGAAGCAACTGTTTATTAAAATGACGTAGTAAACAGTGTTGTCAGGAGTATTTTATGTGTTTTATAGTCACTAGATAATACCATATAATACTGAACTCGACAAAAAATCATCATTTTCATTGGTACCAAGTTTGAGTATAAATGATAAGAATTAATTGTCAGTTTCAATAGCACGATACACTAACACATTTTATTAAAAATTGCCAAAATTGCGAAAAATCGCCACATCTGACAACCCTGATTGAAAAACATATAATCTCGTTAAAGGCTGCGTTCGCACATTCGCCAAGCATATACGTTCCAAGTGGGTACAATGTACTTTTTCCTAATTTCCCGAGGCGAAAGTGTATTGAATGTACTCACAATGTACATTTACCAAAAGGGTCGATAAAAGTGTACATTTACCGGTAAATGTATACATTATTTCAAATATGTACTTATACCGTAACATATCCATTATTCAATTTAAACTATAGCAAAGAGCAACTATCTTACTTATATCTACCTGTAATATATCGCATGAAACTTCATAAAAGGATTATGGGGAATTTACCACACAACAATTAACCTTTTGTTCAAACTACTAAATCTTTGCTATCACTTTCATAAACTAAAAGTTTTATCAATAAAAAATAATAAAGTTGAATTCCAAGTTGTAACAGTATCGTATTATATCGCGGACTTGTGAAAACTATAATTCAACAACTTATCAGCGGATGGTAAAATGTGATAATCCCCTGTATCAAATGAAACGGATGAAATCCGTTTAATCCGAAAAAATGACACTCACCGCTACCGGATGGGACATGCATGTATACGTACATTTTGAAATGTTGCTGACAAGTAAGCTTTCATCGCTAGCAAATACAGTCGTTTCATTATTCTACCCCAAACTCCAAGAACTACGTTTAAACCTACATCTAACAATAAGTCTGTATCTCTGTTATCTTGATACTTTATTTGACGAAAGTATTATATCATTTTCATGAAAAACTGACATATCCTCTACAAAATGTTATCAATCATCCGTCGAAGCTTTTAATAACCGCCAGTTATGTTGTCAGTTTATCGGACTTAATGCGATTTTTATCTAGAAACCAATCATTTATATCAACTGTTTGGTGATAGCAGTTTTTAAAATTCGATTTTCAATAAGTTGAGAATAAGTAACAGTGATCTTTTGAGATTTTCTTTACAAATAACAGTTTGAATAAAGTTTACAAAAGGGAAATTCGAGCGTGTTACATCATAATTAAAATTTGATGAGAACATCTTCTCATGTATTACACAATTCTCTAACGAACATTAAACTATGTTTGTAACAAGAATAGAAACTTCATAACAATGAGTTCGTATTCTTTTTCATAAAGCTATCTATACTTGTATGTACTTTGCAATATTTTATTAGTTCGTTGCAACTTTCTTCGTGAGTTCCTCTATTTATTTTCCAATTCCTTAACAATCGTTTTGAGGGTGTTGTTGAGTGGTTTTATAAAGCTATATCTCTACACGATCATAAAATCATTTAATGGTACCCACGAAAATATAAAGTTTGTTCTAACTGACAGTTTCCTATTCTTTTTGTGCTATAGGTGTACCAAATTTGTTTAGTTGGAACGTGTGTGTGTGTGCGCGTGCAAACTTGAATAAAAATGGGTGTATTGGGTTCTAAACGAGGGTTGAAGATGACTGCAGTGAATTTACGCCAAATTTATAGCTTTTGTAACTACACCACAGGTGTGCAGAGAATTTTTTTTTTTGAGATAGACAGACCTGTATCAAGAACATAGGTCAGTTTTTTTACGAAAACACAAAACTCGTAAATCTTTTCACAAAGGACTCAAACAATGTATTACCGAGATATTCGAGTATGTACGGTCTCAACTATGTGTGAAATTGTACCTATAAAAGTATTTTGTTTCATTAGATTACCTATGAGTTGTTAGCTCTAATTAAAATAGAGACAAGGGGTGGAGCAGAAGCAATTCTTCAAATTTGTTGTTATTATTATAATTTAATTTGAATGATGAACGACACAATGCTTAATATAAAATCTGTGGATAAATCACACACGGGTAAAACCCAAACCTCAACAGATTATAAAGCAAGATCTCATAAATTCCATCGTTCATTGTTTAATTATTAAACGGGATCAGAACCCTTTTTGGAAAATCCTTTTCAAATACAAAGATCCCACACACATGCAATTTTAATCGTTCCAATCGAACCTCTGTTATTTTTCCAATTATTTCCTACATGATTGTTCTGACAAATGGTTTCTATTCATTTTTTTTTTAAAAAAAGAAAGGTTTATTTTTATATTTGATCCAATCAAACACAAAGATTTGCGATAAAATAGAATTAAATTTTATTTAGAAAATAGAACGATACCAATGTGTTAGAATGGAATAACATTTGAAAGATAGAGATAGTGATAAAAGTGGAGAGTTGGAAATACGAAATGTCTTTTAATATCGTAGATTTTAATTTGAAAAATTAAACTCGATTAAATAATGCTCATCGCAACTAGAGCGAATTAGGATTTTAATGGTGGATAAAGATAATCTAGAGAGCTTCAAGATAAGCTCATCAACGATTAAACTTTGAATCAAATTGGAGAAAAAGTAGTAGGTTGGAAATAGACAAAACAACTATTTTATACAAAAACAAACAAAACAAACAACTAAAATATAAAAACAATCAAACAGAAGCAACGGAGAGTTTGCTGAAATGCATGGACATTTAGAGAGAAACTGTAGAACTGATGGAATACTAGCAAACTTATATACCTTTTGTTAATTAAATAGTCTTTGTTAGTCGAACAAAGACTATGGAACAGAACTCAGAATACCGAAAGAAAACAGCTTTCCACTTATTATTACACTCCACAAAATTAATTTATGAAATAAAATAAACGACAAATTAATAAAAAAACAAACGATTTAACGAGATTACGATTATTAATTAACGGTAATTACAACGATCAGTATTATTGAACTGTTCAAAATTGAGACTCCTTCCTCTTCTCCACTTGGTGGTTTTAATTTTTGACAGAATTTCTACAGTCGTTCTCAAAATTAATTTCTCATCTACAATGAGATCCTGTATGGCAACAATTTCGTTCAAAATACTTAGCCTAAGGGTCAACCATTGCTTCAGATGGTCATCTTTCTATCTATTAAAAACCGCTTTAACAACCTCCTGTAGAATTATTTGTACCTTAATTTGCGTCAGTGAGGTATTGGGATAGAAATACATTTGTTCCAACCATCAGACATGTGTAATAAAGGGGTAAGTACCTAAAGTAGTTTGGATTTATGAGTACGAACACAACTTTTAACAACTAGTTCTTCAACTGCTTGTAATGTTCCATTCATGACATTTGATTTTTCTTGATTTTTCGTTCTGTCTTGTCAATTTAGGTTTACCTTCTTCAACATTCAGTTTGTGATTTATGACAGCTGTTGCTGTAAAATCTATGACTTTCTTATAATCGGTTATTGATCTTCTCTTCTATACATGGTTAGGTAAATGGTACACTTTGCCAATTATCATGATTTGTAAAAGATATAGTGTTGGTGTCAACGATAGAGCTTCAAATTATATAATTCAATGTTGAAAAGGGTCGACATCTCATCTCATTCAAATGTTTCAACCCTTATAAAGTACAGAAAGTAATATTAAAACCTTTTTGTAATGTGAGCATTTAACCATCATTCTTCTGGCTTAGGTGGAATGTTGAAAATTCAACGATATATTAGTTTAAAATAGGAAAATTATCGAAAAATGTTTGACTGTACATTTATTTTTATTTGATTTAATAGATTTAATGGTTTATTGGATAAATTCGCGAATATAGTTGCTGAATATTGGATTTTTGTTTTGTTTCAAAGTTGAAGATAAATGAGACTAATAGAGATTGTTACAGAAGATTGCGTTTAAGTTCATAATATCTGCCAGAATTTCCATCATTTATCATTTAAGCCAGAAGCTTCTAAAGATTGATTTACTAATTTCTGGAAGAGAAGCGCTTTTCCCGAAAAAATCTTACTTTTTCTAATTTTCTAACTAAATGATATCAATTCGTCACTTTAAAATCCTTTTAAATTTATACCATGCTTCTTCTATATTGGATTTTAAAATAGATTCTCACATTTAAACGTTTTAAATACGTAAATTGAACGTTTCCATTCCAATTGATCGTATAAGAAAATGTTTAGTAATAAGTATTATAGACAATATTGACTAACTTGTGCTGAAAATTGATTCATTCAATCAAAGCCGTTGTCCTTTAGGCGAATGTCGATTCAACTGTCAATTAAATTACGTACGTAGGTATTGGTAAAGTTTTTGTGTTAACGAAACGTTACACCCTTAACTAAAACAAAGCAACAGTAACAAAACAGTAAAGGTCAACAATGGAAATTTCTTGTCTATATTCTCGTATCAAACCAACACAAATAACAATAACAAATGTAATAGTTCTTAATCGAAATTTGTCACATTTTCCTCCTTTTGCTTTATTTTTATTTTAAAATCTTGTATTTGTCATTCATTACTTAGCGATGTCAGCAAAACGTGTACTATACCTAGATAGTTGAAATTGATTGTTCTATAATTGCTAACATCTACTGAAATCCCAGTTGATTCTAAAGAGCATCATGGAAGCTGAATAGAGGTGAAATGATGTGATTAATTGGTTATTGATAATTTGACCAGGCGTATTGATATGTCAACTGATGGTCAGTTCAACTGGTCAATTGAGAGCTACCTGTTTGTTCCACTAGTATCCCGAATTGCTGATATGTTTCTCAACGGGTAACGCCAAAAGTACAAAAGAACTTCTAATCATAATAAATAAAACTTGTGCGAGTTTCTATCAGATAAAAATTTACAAAAAAAATTCAAGAGTAAACAAAAAAGCCAGAAAATTCCTATAAACTTTCTGCAAATTTCTTCGACTTCTAAACACCCTAGCGGCACATTCTTGACTACTTTCGAACTTGCACATTTTGCTTCGGAAAGTTTGTTTCGTTCAAATTAACGTTTCAAGTTTTTGTACCCAGTGGATTCAACAGAAAAATATTAGAGTAGATAGGATATGTTCAAACACAATGGAATTAACTGAATGTCATCCACGACTCTGAAATACTAAAGAAAAATTAAGCTGATGATGTGATTGTCCGAAAAGTTGACATCTTGTTTCAAAAACTAAGTGGAAAATTACACAACAATGTTTCAAGAAATTAAAAAAAAACAAAGCAATGAAAAAGATTGGAAATCGAACTAACAAAAATTATACAAAGATTTTGTGTTCTTTCTGGGGATGGATGCATCCCTCCCCAGTGCAAGTTCTTGAAATCCTCTTTTCTGTACCTAGTTCCGCTTCTTTTTTTCTTTGTTGCTTATTGTTAACACAAACTAATAAAAACAACAAAACAATACTACTTTGTAGTTTTGTGAATTTCTAGAGTGAATTATTGCATCGTAGAGAGAAATTTTAGGGGTAGTGAGAAGGAATCTTCCGATAAACTTACTGTAAGTTACTTCCTGATGGAAACGGAAGCTTGTAGTGGTTAATAAATAATTTGATTCAATTTTTCGCAATCAGTCCCCATTTTCAATAATAAATTGTACTTCTAAGTCATGATATAAAGATCACATTAATTTTAAAAGAACACAAATAAACGTTTTGCAAGCATTGTGGGTGTATGTGAGGAATACTTGAAAATGCTACACAATTATATGGTAAATTATTTGAAATGAAGAAACCTGTTTTTTTCTTAACAACAATAAAATAAAAACACAAGAGAAAGCAACAATATAAATGGAGAAAATTAGAAATTAAAATTGATATAAATGGAGAATATTTATCTTATTTTATGGTTACCTATATAAAGCGTAACAAAAAAAAATAATTCATTTGTTATCAACAGATGAAAAATGGAAATTAAAATGTAAAGAAAAAATAAACAACATTGTTGGAAAATGATGAATGTTTTCAATCAAATGACCGTAAAAATGTCAAAAGTGTAGCTATTCGTAATTTTATTGTTTTAATCATTCTGGAAACAGATGAAAAAACATACGAGCACCTAACCGATATCACTGATAAAAACCTGGATGGACACCCCAATTTTAAAAAAAAAAAAACAAAATCCAGAATAATTAACTGAAAAATATGTATAGGATAACGTAAAAATTTTCATTTTAATAGAACCATAATAGAAGCTTAATTTAATTTTTGATTTTTCAATAGCATAATGTTCAATTAATTAATTAATTAATTAATTAATTAAATGAATTACTGATAAATATTTGATTGACAATAAGCGGAGCAACAGGTATTTCGCGGTTCTTCATCGATTGTTTACTTACTTTTAAACCAAAAAGTCTAACAGTAACTTCCACAAAACATCACAAAGATTTATAAAATATATACTGATAAAAGAAGTTTGAAAAATAATTAATTAATCACTTGATTGCAATTAATTAGAAAATTCAATTAGTCAGGTACAAATTGATTTTTTTAAACGTAAAATATTCCAGACGAAACTTTTTGTTTTGTTATTAGAGCACTTCTTTATTTTCGAACATGCACTTACAACATTACATTAACGTAAAATATTTCGATTTTCTTGATTCTCTCATTAAATTTTAATTGAATATACACACTACTCGGCAATGTTTTTCCGATGAGTGAAGCTGGTGATTTTCCCGGGAACAATCTACACTGTTGTTGTGTGTATAGTAGCAATAAAGACACATGCGCATCAGTGACAACCTATATATCGGTTCCTATATATTCCCGGATTTTCCCTGTATTACTTTTAATATGTATGGTATCAAAGAGATAAAAGTTCTATTATATACAGGATGAGTTTTCAAGTAATTCATTGATAAAAAGATAATAACAATCAAAGGCTACGATCTCGAGATGTGCACCTATACCTACTCTTCATTAATGAATAATGATAAGAGATAAAGAATTGTTTAAATTGTAAAGAAATGCAACGTTAACATGAATAATGGTTTGTTAATCAATTTTTACAATTAAGTGTCGCTAGATGTTTTCAAAAGTAGAAGTTGAGTCTATTTGTAAAACAAAAACAAGCTTTCTATACAAGACAACTTCTTTTAACATTAAAGTTTACTTTGAATATAAACAATTTTGTTGATTTACAACAAACTTTCCAAATTTCGAATATTTTGATTCAATGGAATTCAAAGTACATTTCAGGTAGAACTGTTTTTATTAATGATTGTGTAAATTATCAATTAAGTTGAGAGTGTTTTACGATTTGTTGCAAAGTTTTGCATTTTTAATCAATGTTTAGGACGGGTTGTAGGTACAAAGTGGTACCCTTGAATATTTGAAGCCTATATGGATGACAGTAACATAATGGTAAGACCCATGACAATTAAAAGATAAAGCAAAAGAAGTAGTCCTAACGATAAACACAGAAAAAGCAAAGGTACTAGCATAATCACATGTGACTAAGAGTTATCTGGAGAAGGTGAGAGATTTTGGATAAACGAAATCTCGAGAATAGTTGCCCAAGTAGTTCAAGCATACTTCGCTCTAGGTCTCCAGATAGATAGGTACATCCTACAGAACTTACATCCAAATATATCAAGATATAAGACTTGAGCAGGCTACATAGGTATAATGGAGGACCAAAGAGCGTACCTACTTGAATCCGAGATGGAGGGAAGACCAGTCGAAAGATTTCAGAAAAAGTGTTCTGTTGATGTTCTAGAGTATATATGTACGAAACACATTAGGGATGGGACACTGGATGTGAAAGACCAGAAATAGAGGCGGATCGTGTTAGAGCGAAGATGCCTTACAGCAGGAATGTTACCTGTACTACTACAAATCGTAGACTGTTTCAGTTTTATGAATAATAAAACTGTGAAAGAAACTTCCTTACACAAAAAACTTCAACTATAAAAAATGAATTATTGATAGAAGCGGTTTCAAAGAACTCGAGAGACCGGGAAAATGATTGTCAGTTGGTGTGTTAAGTTGTATATAATTTATAGCAATATCAACAATTTTTGATTTGATAGATTAATTTTTCTTAAAATTTTAATCCCTTACATGTTGCTTCTCACAATATCCTTTTCATTTCTATGTAATCACAGTTTGTACATTAATTTCAACCCCTTGTTATTTCTAACTTATGTGTCGAGATTTAGGTTTCTAGTAATAAGTATCAGATTTGTTTACATTACCGCTTGTTATATTATCAAAATTTATGTTGATAATTTCGTGGTTGTTCCAATCATCACTGGTTTACGGTGCCGGTAATCACTAATCACTATTACATGAAAGAAATGCTCAACTGTAGCCAACTTTTTTTTGTTTTTTTTTTTTGAACAATTTACAGGAATTTTCTAATTTCTAAATTTTTGAAAGAGATTCAACAATTCATGAATAATTTATTGAATGATATGTGTTCGGTCGCCAAATGTAAATAACATGTCTGTATATTTATAACGAGTCCACTAACCTCATACGATCTAAATTGAAGCCTTATAGCAGGCTTCTGCAAATCCCGACTGTGGGTCAGATATCAAGCCTTAATCCTTCCTACTAGATTTACCTGAATTGTACAGGAAACAATATTGTTGGAAATTTCCATATAGCACAAATTTTTTCAGACTCTATTAATAAATTAATCTAATTTCGTAGAGTTCTGAAAAAAATTTGGGTACATTAAATCACTCTTAACCCCAACTCCATCTAACTTTCTTTTACCGGCTCTTTATACACAAAAAAATACGCCCACGTCTGCTTCACGCAGACATGCTGAACAACAATGTCGCTTGTTGGGAAATTGTGCGCTCAAGTTTTGGACCTCAAAGTACGATTTCAGAATACAGGAATACCACGAAAAGTATCGCGATAATTGAATGCGCGATCAAAATCAATTTCAGTTAGGTTCTCCTGTAAATAATTTTTGGTTACAACAGTTTTTTCGACATTTAAACCAGTATGATTCAAATATCGAACTGATTATAAGGGATCCCAAATTGTTTATTAGGGAAAATTAACTTATTATAGGAAATAAATTTAACGCAATTTATCTCAATTATATTATCCTACGTTGATTGATTAAATTTATTATTTACCGTAAATTACTGCAATGATAACGGATAACTGTTTAATGATAATAAAACAATAACGACAGACAGAATAAAAATAGAAATATCAATACTTCGATTAAGTTTAAGTTCAATAACAGGATATAAAAGCAATTAAATGGGATAAAAAATGGTGGACGACTAACGACCAGTTTCAGATTTCTTTCATTTGAACTAAATATAAATAAAATTGCAGGAGAAATCGTATTACAGTGGCGGACTGGTCCCATCGGCGCAACCCGAGCAGAAAGCCTCAGCGTCCTCATCAGTTTTTTGGGCACGACTTTACCCGCACTACAGGCACGTTAGTATACTTGAAATTTTTCTAATTCTACATTCTGCAAGATAATGACTTTTCATTTACATAATATGATTCTAACTAAGTTCGCACTTGGCCGTCTGCCCTTTCAAAAAACGAACTATAGGGTTAATGTGAGGGTAATCGTAAGTCATTTATGTCGTACGGCTGTATTGGATGAAATTTGCGTACCTACTACGTTAATGGGATAATAACACTCTCAGTTTCGCAAGTTGATGTATTGGACTGTAGGGAATGGGGAGGTTTTGTTTTGGCGCTTTTGTAAAATTCTAAAACAGTTTCAGTGTTTTTTCGGGGTGACGCTCTTGATTTTACTTTTGTCGGCCAGCCCTCACCTTCAGGACCCACCGGGTGATCGGCCGATCGCTCAATAATCCAGTCCGTCCCTGATTATGTATTAGATTTAGATTAATTTTGCGTAATTTTCAACGGAATTTAATATCGAACTAACAAAATTCCGTAAATTGAATATATGGACATCCGTCCAGTGACGCATAAATGAATTACAAGAATCAGTTTCGAGTGCAAATAACTTTAAAAAGTTAAAAATGAAAATAAACATCTATCTAGCTAATCGTATTTGCTAATTTCAGGCCACGTTAACCGCATTTCTGCCATTTATTTATAATCCGATCGGTAAGGACTGGATTAAGGTCATACTTTTTTATTACAGAAAACAAAAAAGAAAAATCAGCATTTTTTTTAGTAAATAAGTCCGTGGTGTTGGTATTGGGAATTTTTCTTATAACTTCATTGTGCGGTTATAGTTTATTCCAAACATTCATTTATCAAAATCAGCTTAACAAGATACAAGGAGTAAGGATGAAAATCGATAAAACTGTTGAACGAAAAGTGACATTTTCATCAGCAAACCTTGTTGTAATGCGACATAGTAGATAAATCAAATTTTCCACATCCATGATACAACCCTGTTTTTATAAATTGGATTATCAAATGTACACGAAATTTTTTTAAACTAATTTTCCTCGAGAAATACACCACAATTTAAATTATTGAGGTAAAGAAATCAATAAAAGACCTATGTTAAAATTGTGGAAGTTGTAAAGTACTTGTATTAATAAAGGTGCATCTTTTTTAATGTGAATACCACTGAAAAATTATAATCACTCGAGAGATAAAGTGAAAAGAGGCTTATGAAAAATTAATGACTTACGAGTTTAACCGTTTTTTTTATTTTGGAAAGTTTGTATAAAATTCATTCCAAAACAAAAGTATTGAGCGAATTGTATTGGTAGTTGATATGATTGGGTATTAATATGAATACTTTGTTGGTTTCGTTTTGGTCAAAAGGCCACTGTTTCCTCCAGGTCCTGTTTACTTTTTGCCAGGAAAGCCATCTCGTCACATTGATTTTTATTATACAATTTGATAAGAAACACTTTCGTCCCGATTGTAAAAACATCCATCCTCCACCATACTACTTTCATTTAAGCCTAGGATTTCTATTCTTTTATTGAATGAACATCGGTAAGATGGCATTTACTGTCTTTACTACGTTGGATTACGTAGAAACATTACATTTCTAATTTAAGATATTTGATAAACATACGATAAAGACAGCAAATCTGATTATTTGTTAAATGTAGTTCTTAGACTTAAATGTGGTTGTTACAGAAGGCGGTGATTTTTTTTACAAACACTTAACTACCCATTCTCATTCCTTGTAGATCCTCGTATGTTTCTATTTGAAATGACTAAGCCTTCTCCGTTTATCTAGTCAAGCCTTATTATCTCTTCTAATCCTAAGTTGAATAATATTGCGGAGAACATCTACAGAGTTATTCACTTTTGTTTGTTTGTGGAGTGAGTTATCCATTTTATCCTACAAATACCGGCAACCAACAATACATACCAATCATATGCTTATTGCACATAATCTAGAATAGATTAGGCAACCAGTAAATCATTAGGATGTGGTTTTTTTCAATAGTTTTATTGATAATCATTACAAACATGTAATTAGAGGAACATGTACTTGATACAAATAACTAGAAATCACTGGTGTATAAATGGAAAATTCTAAAAATTACAATAAAAATAAAAAGCTTGTTATCACATGCATTATTAAAACGAAAAAAATAATTGTTGTACTATTAACAAACCCCCAAAATATTCAATTCGACCAAACTTCATCTTTCGTGTTTCAAAAACTTTTTAGAAAAAAAAGAAAGAAAAACGGTACTTTTTCAAAAAGCTACCAGAAAAATAAAACAAAAAACAAAAAATTAACTTCCTATCTCCATTTGGAAGATATCATTCGAGATTAACGAAATTTCATCTTTATCATCATCAGTTTCTATAACATTTCCTGTATCTGTTGTTGTTGTTGTTGTATGTTTATCATCAATTTCTGAAGTCTCACTTTCACTATGTCTCCTCTCTAGGGCACGTTTCTTATTTCTAGCTTTGCGTTGATTCTTTTTCTTTTGACCCAAAATACTAGAATTCGATCTAGAAAATTTTACACAACTTAATAAACAAATATAAACGAAAAAAAATAATTAAATTTTTAAATACCGATATAATTGTCGCATAATTACATCATTAAAACGTACAGTTTTCTTTAAACTTGTTGATATCTCATTATCAACAGATGAACAATAAACATAATCATCTAAACTTGATTCTGATATACTACGACCAACGAATCGACGATTCTTCAAAATACCTTTACTTTTACTTGGACTATAACTACAACAACTCAATTCATCGCCACTAGATTCGTAGGATGTGTCCAAAATGGTGATGGCTTCACTTTTCTTATCATTTTGGGGAATTTCGGTTTTGTCCCCATTACTACTACTACCACTACTAGTAGTAGTGGTAGTAGTAGAATCTTCCAATTCTTCTCCTTCTTCTTCAATGATTGTATTTTCAAAAATATGATTGATAATCGATGGTTCATCTAGATATTTTTGTTGTAAATGTTCCCCATCTATACCATAATAATAATATTGCAATAATTGTTTATTATCACAATTATCTAATGGTATTTGTATGATAACATTATTATCCCATATTTCTATAAGAATTTGATCTTCTAATATTCGTATTGGTAATTTAATATAAATTGCATAATTGATTGGATAGAAACTAGTACCGATTGTTTGAAATTTCAAATGAATTGAATGCAATTCAATTAATTTCTTTAATGATCTCTTATCAACATTTTTTACATTTAATGTAAATGCAATTGTTGATTCGAAATAATGACAATTGAATTCTGGTAATAAATATTCAATGTCATCATTATCAAGAAAACTATTATTATCTACAACTATTACATTATCATTATTATTAATATGGGAAATTTCAGGTGTTAATTGTTGATTATAATCGCTATCTATACCACTATCATGATTGATATCAATGATATTTGATTGTTTTTTAACAGGTAATAGGACTAGTAGTTTTTTCAAATCTTTATCAAATTTCGCATTACCATTATCTTGATTTATACGATATGGTAATGTTAAAATTAATTTATATTTAGATGGTTTCTCGCTAATTAATTCTAATGTTCTCTCATTAACATCCAATGTTATATCACTTGATGATTTCAATAATGGCAAATCAATTTCAATTAATAATTCTTTTGGTATTGTTGTATACAATTTGGCATGTTTATGTTCAACAAATTCATCAAATTCGATATGATTGCGATATTTAATTAAATATTTTGGTATCGTATATTTGCTACTACTATTATTATTATCAGTTTTGGTTTTTTTCATTTGTAATTTTGTTGTATTTTTCCCTGATGATGATGATGATGATAATTCATCAACTTGTTTATAAATTTTATCAAATAATTCCTTCTCAACACCGTGTCGTTCGATTGGTTGATGATGTAATGATGGTGTTTTGATCATAGCCGATGTTGGTACACCTTTATATTGTAATTTAGGATATTTCAAATTGTTCCTATCCAATTCAAT
>JAZBGY010000423.1:38325-63054 GCA_037414755.1 Lydus trimaculatus | reverse complement strand
TTTACGTGATATCTGAATTAACATTATTTTTTAATTCATTTATTTAATTAATTAATTGATTAATTAATTAAATCAGATCATTTTTAAAACGATTAAATTTTGAGATCACTGGCCATTTTGTTAACATAAAACATCAAATTAAAAATGGCCCAACAATTCTTGATTATAATTTTCTTAAAATAAGAAAAACTCATCAATAAAAACTATTTAAAAATAAAAAACAATTTAATAAACATGTAATTGTTGATATTTTAATGATCGTTTAAATCATTCCTCTAATATTACAAATAAAAAAGAAACTCATTGATGATCAATGCTTAATTTTTTTCATATATATACCTCTATATATATATATAAATAAGATCATAAGAAAAATAATAATAATAAAAAATTAAAAACAACATACTAACAAAAAAGATGGATAAAAATGATAATGAATTTATGATTCCAACATTTTAAAAAAAATTATAAACAATTATAAAATTCTACATTATAAATTCATTGTTGATATTACATCGTAAATTGTAATAATAATAATAATAATAATAATAATAATAATAATAATAATAATTAAAAAATATAATAAAACAATCACAAAATTTATGAGAAAAAAAAACATAAAATGGAAAGTACGATAAATTTGAAAAATAAAATATGGCAATTCATTTCAATGGTCTGATAATTCAACAAAGGTAATATCAAATAGATCTTCATCAACAATTTTTAGCTCTAGAAGGAATAAATCTTCGTTACAATAATATGCCACCATATCATCATCAATTTTGGCCGTAATGCTGGAAAAATTTTAATAAAATTTCATTAAAAAATTAAATAAAAATTTTTGTATTTAGAGAAAAATGTTAGTCATCTTTGTGTATGTTAGTTTTCCAGTTCACTCTTCACAACTATATTATATTGATATTTGTCTCTCTAGAAACTTACCCTTTTTTGTTTTTGCGATACAAATTATTTATGCTCGAAGCGCTTATTTTGTACTTATTCTCAATCTGCAAAATAAGGAAAACAGAATTAAATTTTAAAAATTTTCCTTTTCGATTTTGAAAAATTTCTGTCTTTCTTCATTTTAGCATAGATTTAGAAGAAGTACTGAGCTTTTAGCATCAATTGTTGTAGTAAAAGTGAACTGATTTCTAATTATTTTTTTATTTTTTTTAGTTTTATTTATTTTGGAATGTTAAATAAACCCTTAACTGACATGCCAGTTATACAGGATATCCCACCGGTTATACCTTAAAATCATTACAGCTTCATTTACCAAACGATTACCTTAAAAATGCCCGGATGATGTTTGATAATTAAGGCCACAATGATCAGTCTGGTGTTACCGATCAGATATCCTGTATGTAAGTTGTTATTAATTTAATAATAAAATAATAATAATAATAAAATGTCGTGAAAAGCCCAGTACGTCCATATCCATGCATATAAGCAAGTAAGCTTTGGGGGTTAACGCGGCACTGGGCCATATTTTATTTTAAATTTTTTTCTCTCCAACAAAAACAAAAATTAACTTACCGCATTCAATAATCCGGCTGTTGTTGGTGGTACAACATGTAGTGGTGTGTAAACATCATCAACTTCTTGACGTACATATAACATGACACGTTCATGTAACGGTGGTGGACCACCACCACCACCACCACCATTATTATTATTATTATTATTTGTTATCATTTTTGCACGTTTTACGGCCGGTGAAAATACACTACCACCACCGCCACCACCACCACCGCCGCCGCCACCATTACCATTATCTAATGTACCATCTAATATATTATCTTTTTTATCGCCATCCGGTGGGAAATGATTGTGAAATTTTAATGTTGGTGTTGCTGGTGGTTTAGCAGCTGTATGAAGTAAAAATGGTGAACCGGATTTAACATGATCAACAGGACCTGTTAATGAATTATCGGTATCGTGGGCATAAAAACCTTGTAATTCCATCGAAGTTAACTAAATAAAAAAAAAAAGAGGATTATTATATTTATTGCAATAATAAATATGATATTGTAATACTTTATCAATATCTTCAGCTGGTGTAAATAAAACTGGTGGTTTCGTTAAATCACTCATTGTATAAAATTCGGAACGTTCACACATTGGATGATATAATTCATCTAATTTTTTTCTACCAGTTGCTGTCATTTTTCTTTTAGCAGCTCGTCGTTCTTCGTCGCGGGTCTTACGTTCAGCACCCTAACAATAAAACAAACATTATTATTGATTATTATTATTATTATTGATAATAAATTTAATTATTACCTTATCACAAAATACTTTAATTTGGCAATAACCACGATGATAAAGTTGTTGATCACGTGGATCTTCATATGTATCAATTTGTAGATGTAATGGTAAACCTTTAACACCTTTCTGGCTACTGAAATCTGTACTTAAACATTGCACAGCTATATTTATCTAAAAAAAAATAAAACAATTATTATAAAAAAAAATGTGGATATTAAATTATAATTAAAATACCTTTGCAGGACTTTCTAAAGGATTCCAATAGATTGCAATGGCATTATGGGCAACTTCTTCAATACACCCGACTAAACCAACACTATTCTTGGTATCTGTTGATAAACAATTCTATCATTATTATATTTTATTAAAATTTATAAAACTGTCCACACACTATGTATAACCGATAATGCGGAAAGTGTTTATTATCTAAATATCGTACATAAATAGAGTACATACCAACTTATAGATAGCAGCTTGTAAAATTAATGTTTAATTTAAATTAGTTTATTGTTATTGTATTATTGTTTAACAAATTTAAATGTCACATTTAGCATTTATGAATTGTAATATTATCTTATATATCCTATATACAGGTTGAAACATTTCATCTAGGAACATAGAACAGTCTTGAGAGTGGGTAATTTTACAAGGATTCCACCAGCTATCTCTTTTCAACGCAAACGAAGGCTATAATGCTCTTCCGGTTCTTGTAGTTTCTCTTATGTTCCTAGATTAACTGTCTCAACCTGTATATGTATAAAGATATACCCCACACATATACATATACAAACATGCATATAACCCAAGACGAACAGTATTGTATTATCTATCGATACAACCCACACATTTTGCCTACACAATAATGCAATAAGTATATAAGTAATTTTATGTTGAAGGATATTGTTTAAGTCGACATGTATAATATTTTGGGGTTGTTTATGTTGAAAGACTTATAAATTTAAATAACTATACAATGTATCAGTGAAAACCAACCATCGAGTATCCCACCAATTCAACCCATTATTTCTGTAGTTCAAAATTGAGTAATTAACTAAATAAGAATTGAGGAATTATCGTTAATTTGTGGCTATACTGGATGGTTTTTGGTTAAGCAAAAAATTCTAATGGAACTCCGAGGTGATGCTATTTGCAATAAATAACAAAATAATAATTGTTTTAAAAAAACAAAACAAACAAACACGAAAACGAAGAAAGAAACATTACTGAATAAATGTGAATATTTTTCTCTTATGGGCAGACATATTTACTCGTCTGCAGGTGGACATTTGACCTTTTGAAGAGCATCACATTAGCAATTTATATTTAAATGAAGCTACTATTTATTCGGCTATAAAATATCTTATTTTGCGGAATCAACAATTCTACCCGTTTATTTATTTATTTATTTATTTATTAATAATTATTTGTAAAATAATAATAATACAAACCTGCATCTAAAATTCTTTGTTTAACTGAATGCTGTCGTCCATGCCAAAATTGCCATGCTTTTATCTCATCTTCTGGACTTTTCTCTTCGCGAAACATCAACATTACAACACTCTGTAATTAATTGGAATTTTCGTTTTAATAATAACAGTAATAATAGAAAAAATATTAATATAATTATCAAGGTTGCCTTAATTATAAATTAATTAAATAACAAAATGGTGTCATTTGTGCAGAGAGAAAAAAAATACACAATTATAAATCCATTTTAATTATGTTAAATATTCGAATGTTCTATATATATATTTTTTTGTTTATTAATGAATATTAACAATAAATAATGTTCTTAATTGGATATATCAAGATATATTTATGTGATGCATTTATTCTAATTGCAATCATTTTTATTTCGTTGGTGATGGTTATCAATTTTAAACTAAATGTAAACTGTACAAGGTTATGCACTTTGTATTGGCTCATTTATATGTAAATTAGTTAGATATTTAAGAAAAAAATTCGTAGCAATTCTGTAAACATATTATAAAATAAAGTCAAATCGATTCTTCTCGTTGTCGCTTCTTCTTTTTATTGTTGTTGTTGTTGTTGTTGTTGTTTTGGGAAAAAAGATTAAAATTTATTCATCAAAATGTCAATTATTTTATTTTAATGATATTATTGTAAAAAAAAACAATGACAAAAAATATATACATATAGATTTATATAAAAAAAAAAAAGAAAAGTCATCGACCGAAAGGCCATTTGTGACACGACGATAAATATCCTATTAAGGTAAAAGGCGCGTCATTAATTGGAATAAATAATTTTTGACTATTTATTATTATTATTATTATTATCATTTGTTGGAACTAAACGAAATAAACGAGAAAAAAAATGACAATTCATCTTTCATCAATAAAACAATTTCATAAATTTTTGCATATTTATATTTATTATAATTTTTTTTTAAATAAATACCTGATATCAAAGCAATATTTTAATCATCTTTATTTAAACATAGGTGTATATATATAGGTATGCTGCAAATATCTATGGAAATGAAATTCGAATTATACATCTAATTAAATGTGTTAATTAGATGTTCAAGTACGAATAAAAAATGATGTTTATGGGGTTTTTACTTGTCAGTATAACTATATACTTATAGTATGTTCACTCACTTAAAAAAACAAAAATTTACATTTATCGTTAAATGTTAGTGTTATTTTTATTTAAAATAAAAATAAAACAAAAATTATTATAAATCTATTGAGAATTAATAATTTATCGAATTTTTATTATATTATAAACAAATAAAAATGCAAGGTTATGCAAATCAATAAATAATACTCTTATAACAGCCATAAATAACTATTAGAAAAAGTATCTATATGTACAAAAAAAAAATACAGGTAAGTACACATTTTATGAGAGCTACACATAATATGGACCCCGCCAAGAGCGAAACTAGGTCCCGGTAAAATTCTTCCACGGGTCCCAAAAAATGATTGCAATTGTCGGCGGACAATCCGGGCGCCGGTAATTTGTACTGACTGTCCCCCCTTGTCGGATCAGGCGATGCCAACTGATAACTGAGTTTTATTATCTAAGCAGTTGTATATTTAAAAAAAAATAATTGAATTATTCCCCGCATTATATACAGAACGGTTCACTTGAGAAGGATGGATTCTTTTCAAATCAGATCATCGAATTATAGAAGAGATAGAAGCTGTGCATGATTATAGTTAATCTATTTTTTTTTTTTTTTAAATTTCCCCTCTTCATGCTACCTGCACTAATTTCTTTGGACAAATTTAAAAATTAAAGCTGTCAAATTACGCAAAACTATTTGACTAACTACAAGAATTCACGCAATTAGAAAGCCTATCAGAACCAACGTAATAAGGTAATTAGTGTCTCAAAACAAAAGACTTACAGACGTTAGTGCGTATAACACATATAAACATATTTGTTTCATGGCAATCTGTTTTATTTATTATTTCATAAAGTACACCTATATTTATAGGTGGCGTACCTATTTACAGTAGCGTAGCCAGCATTTGAGGGTAGAGGGAATGAGATTCAGTTTATAACTTTAATGAAAATAGAGATAGAGCACAGATTGAATATTCAACAAATCTTATCAAATACATGAAGGGGTGTCTTGAGAGAGAAAATCGAAAAAAGCATTGCGTTAATTTTAATATGCGGTCCAAGTAACATGAGCGAAAGATGATTTTAAAACGTTAGCAGAGCGGAGATTTAACATAAAAACCAAATTTGTATCACTTATTTATCGTTTTCGAAATAAAAGAATACTTGCCAATCCTCTGTGGGAGATATGTAAGTCAGAGCTGGTTTGAACTGTAGGGATACTAAGCCAATATAGAGGGCGCAAAGATTTATTTCTTTATTGTATTTTAATATTCAGATTGCAAATAAACACAAATATCTCCAAATTTCCAATTATTTTAATAATACTAGTATATGGTATTAAAGAGTAGAGCACAGATGGCGCGGATTAAGAAGTGCGGGAGGGGTGATCGCCACTGGCTACGCCACTGCTCATTTAAATATATAGGCAAGATAAATCCGTACAACTTCCACCTCCAAATAGGTAGGCAAATATTTATAATGAGCCAATAGCGGAACATTAAATCGAACAATAATCAGTAATATTAACATTAATAATACTATGGAAAAAAAAAGAAATTAATGAGAAAGACAAATCCTCCATAAGCCTTCGGAGACATGTTCAACCCCTCGGCCGGGATTCGAATCCGCGTCTCCTTTTGCTAGACTAATTACACCACCGAGGGATCTACGTATCGTCCGAATTAATAATAATTGTTGCAATACATATAAAAACAACATTTGTCGGATGTATAAAGTCATGTATACGCCAGTGACTGTAGAGCTTTGCCAAATTAACTTGGTTAGTTGTTATCTCAGCGATGCACGTAAATGCTAATGACTATTCGAATAAAGTAAAGAGTTTTTCAGGAAATATAACTTATAATTTACATGAGTGCTTTCAAAAAACACAACAAACGTTAATACAATTGCATATGTATATAGTATTTACTGAAAGTCAGCTTCTAAATTCACAGGACAGAGTATGAGTATTTACTACTGAAAAACCGATTATTATTATTTGTAAAATATAAATGATTGGGTTTGTAGCAATAATCTTATCTAATCGTAAGATAGAACATACGTCCCTAACAGTGGCGCATTATAGGATCATAGGGCCCCAGACAACTTTTGAATTTGGGGGCCCAATTTTAAGTGTTGAATCCAGATATTTTTCTTGAATGAAAACAACTTCAGATAAGATCTCATTTAAAATAAAACAAAATTAGATCCATGACATTTATCAGTCGCGTAACTACAGGGTGCCGACCGCACCGAGTGACACCATTGTAGGGGTGACACCCAGCATTTTCAAACGTTAATGTTAAAATTCAAAAATTCTGATCGAAAATAGCGAATTTTGCGATAATTCAATCAAAATAAACGAAAATTTGCATAGATTCTGCTCGAAAATGGAAAATTTTGCGATAATCTCATCAAATCAAAGCGAAATTCGCACAAAAACTGCAAGTTGTGCCCGCTAAATTGATCAAAAGAATCGAAAAATGCCAAAATTTCTTATCGAAAGCGACAAATTTTGCATCCATAAGGAAGAATTGACAAAGGATTGACATTTTGAATTATTGCGTTGGCTGACATTAATGATAAGAACGCCAGTGTATTTATGAACAATTAAATGTAATTCACAAGAAAGCTAACTAACTACCTAATACACTCGATTGAATAATTCGTTGGTCCCCTGTTAGTTCCTTCGGCAATCGCCCTTTTTGCCCATAGGTTAATACGCCACTGGTGCCTAATTAGAATTATTGAATAGAAATCATATGTTTTTTTTTAATGCATACATGTAAATATATGTAAATTTAATTAAAATCATAACAATATTATTAATGTTGTTGATGCATTAATAGATAAAAATAGAAATTACAATATTGTATTGTTGACATATTTTAAATTATTGTAAACTATTAAGTAGCGACCATTAAGTTTCTTATTAATTGCTATAATTATTGTTAATTTTGTTGATCAGTGTTTAATAAGTGAGTAAGTAACACAATAATTCTAAATTGTCTTGTTGTTAAAATTACCGATATTTGTCATAGTCTGGATAAATCGTTTATATTTATGACCATAACAGGAGCGATGTCACTATAATTTTTATCTTTATTTATCCTCTTTGAGCTTAAATATTACTATAGGTATATACGATAATTGGCATATTTCCACCATTATTATTTATAATCTTTATAATAAAGCTGAAGATTGATATTAATAATGCGCCCCTGTTCTAGATATTGAATTTTCAAAATACAAAAAACACTCACTTTTACTGTCTGAGATTTCAGCTGTTTGTCAGGGTCCGGTATATAATCCAAAGTAATACCATAAAATTGACCTTTATTGATGTAAGTTATTCTGTCATCTTCACGTCGTTGTGACGTTGATATTGGTGTTTCTAATTGATATTTAAAACCAACCGGTGAAAATCTGTAAAATTTTACCAAAAAAAATAATTAATAAAATAAAAAAAGAAACAAATGAAGAACAAAAAATAATATTAATTTTATGCGACAATAAAAAGGACAAGTTTTACGTAATTTATTATCATTTTTTTTGTTTTACAAAGTAACACGTTGATGTCAATGACAATAATTTAATAAAACAGTAGTAATAATAATAATAATAATAATAATAAAGTAGAGTAATTCCAAGTAACTCGAACTCGTTCAAGTAACTTTTCTGATAATAATACAACTGTTCCTAGTTATATGACATAAAGCACATGTATTAAATGACACTGGTTGGATCGGGTTTGTCCAGTTCATGATACTTGAATTATAACAAGAGGTCATGATTCCTCTAACAATACGTTATCAAGATGTTTGTCCTAAATTGTTTATTCTTTATTTTTACTCTTGTGTTTTATACTATTGTTTTTTTCTCACATTTAGGTATTATGTTTATTATTATTATTATTATTATTATTATGGTATGTGTAGGTATATGAAATATAATTTATAACAAAGTTTTTTGTTACACTTACATTTTTGGAATTTGTATTTTGTCGGCATCATTTTGACGTCCAAAATCATGCCAGGGACGGCTTCGACTTGTAGTTGTTGTTGTTTGAGATCCAGGTGATTGTGAATTGTTATTGTTACGTTGTGATATTGTAAGTGGATCCAGAATGCTTGGATTTGGACAAATTTCAGAATATTCATAGTTCTGTATTAAAAATAATTATAATAATAATAGTGTTTATAATAACTGATAGTTTTGAAAAATGTTTAATTTATTATTTAAAGATTTATGTTTTAATTAATTATATTAGATGGATATACCGCTATATAGTGATTTAATAAAGGAATATCGTTATAGGGTTATAAGTATATGAAAATAAATGGATTTTAAAGAGATAAAGATAAAAGTTGCTCACCTGTTGTAGCGTATTCTGGTCGCGAGGGGTGATGGCATCGGCACCTATACCACTATCCGGACTTGGTAGATCAACGGTAAGGCCGGCAGCGGTGGCGGCAGCAATAACACCTTTATTATGATATGATTGTCTTACATAACGTTCAACAAAACTGGCAGTAGTGCCGCCCCCGGCTGCATCCTCGCCGTAAACCTGGGCCTGCCTGAGTTGACCAGAATAGACAGGCTCGGGTGTGCCACCGCCCGATGTTGTTGTTGTTGTAAAATATTCGCGATAATACGGATCGGTGGTGGCAAATGTATTGGCGGGCCGGGGTGCTGTATAACTGGCTGTTGTTTGTGTATAACTTTCCCCATATGGGGTTGGTGATGGTGTACCGCTGCCGCCGTGTGCATTACTCATGGCGGCGAATATTTGTGTGGCGTACATTGCCGGTTTGATGCCATCCGAAGAGATGAATTCAATTGGTCCCGATCCGTCGGCCAGTAGACTACTGTGGGTTGACGTGGGGGTGGCGTTCACCGATCGGGAGCCGTGTTGTGGTGAATTCAGACCGCGTTGTGATTCGTCCTTCACCGAATTCACATCTACCACCAGGTCTCCGTGCTGATCACCCGACACCAGCACGACCTATAATCAACACTCGTTATTTTATATTTCCCGGCCCGCTTTATTATTTCATTAAAATCCCCGAACCAGCTAATAACAACTCAGGCTAATCTAACGACACAAACACTCTCATGCTATATCATTCAACCAATTTATAATACCGTATTTACAATAAATACGTAGAACAAATACTACACAACCACCAATTTGTTATCTAATTTTAAGATAATCCGAGCACACCCCAAACTTTAACCAGAATTAATTCAGAAACACAGTTAACAACACAATTGCTGAAAATTGCAGTTACAATTATTCCTCATCTCACATTAATACTTTTTATATCATATATATGTAATAGACACATACAAGTAATTAATTACATGTGTAATAATAGATAAATGTACAGAATCATTTGCCAATATGTTGACAAATTAAAAATTTAATTTATATACCTATCGGTATATATTTTTCTCATTTCATAATCTCTTAATTCTGGCCCGGAGTCTGAAAGTCGTCGGTCAAGTTTTGGGTGGCCACTACAGAATCCGTCTACGCATGCATCACTACTCTACATAGCCGTCGGAATGTCCTTGATTATTTATCATTCCGACGGCGGCTAACCATCGCCGCCGTTATATCGACTCATCACACTATTAGAGCTAACAATAGGCGAGCAACAAAAACAAAAATGTGTGTTAAAGAAACCCCAATAATAAAAACAACAACTAAATAGAAACAAACAACAAATAATTATATAGTAAAAACATTAAAAAAAAAAAACGATAATACCACTAAATGTTAATATATAAAAAAAGATGATAATTATAATAATAAACACAATCCACAAAAATTAACAAATTAATTAACAACAACAAATCATCACCTTATGTCTGGCTTGTTTGCTGTTTATAATCGTTCCGTCTAAACTAACAGAACTAGGGGATGTACACTCCAATTTTCTATGATGACTTAAATCTTCCGGTTCTCTTTTCACAAGTTGAAAATTTTGTACCGTTGGTTGTGCGTAACCAGCGTGTTGGTTAATAAATAAACCTTGTAAGTCTTGCGAACTGAGTTGTGAGGCGCCGCTTAGAGGAGGGGTCGGCAGTTCTAGACCCGCCCCACTCACTAGCCCATTGGCCGCCTTCAACTGAGACGTAAGGATGCCACCGGCCTGGGAACTTGCCCTGCAACAAATTACAACATATGACATCTCATAAGGAGGGTGTTTACTTAGATAATAGAATACTACTATACGCCGGACACTAAAGCATCCAATACGCAATTCACAATTACAACCAATTAAAAATGGTTCATTTATATAATGAAGATCATATACAACAAATGTTTTGTTTTTGTTTATATAAATAATAACAGATAATTACTATTTGTTGATTATTTATAAATGTTAATTAGTTAATTTGTTGATTACTAGATAATTAGAATTTCATGAAAATGTTATAATTAAAGGATAGATATTTATTAAGTGAAGATATCTTATATAAGTTTAAACATTTATCTGTCTCGATATGCGACAATGTTTTCAGCAAGTTCACAATTATCTGGTGTTAGAATCTGACATAGACTGGTTTCGAGGTAATCGTGATCAGCTCGACCTGCACCCGGTCACCTTCACAATGCCGCGTCCACACGCCAAACGCCCGGACACGTGACTTCTTGTAGGTTATGTCTTTTATAACATAAACGCCTACAATGTAAATATCTATAGAATTATTCAACTATCTACTGTATAGGTAATATGTAGGTATATTCTTGAAAATATATAACATAAAAAATAATAATAATAATAATAAATTCTATAGATATAAAACAGTTAATGTCATCACTCATACTATGTCATTGTCATCTATAGGAGGCAACCCTTTAGCAAGGATTTCTTATACAAATTTACTCCTATTGTGATAGATTCTATTCTTATTCATATTGAAGACATCCTTAGAATGATATACAATCTAAAGGGATGTAGTACTGTAGTTATGGTATAAGATATACAGTAAAGAAACTTTATATCGATATATTATTACTGTTGCATTCAATAAAATAGACTGGCATCTTGTATATTAAGTGAAAACACCGTTGTTTCCGTTTTACGATACAAATGAAATTCAATAATCAAAATCGTAAATCAAAACTATAATTTACGTAACATAAACGTATCGACAATATTCATAAAATAATTAAGATGTCTTAAAAAAAAATAAAATAAACCAAAAACAAATTACAGGGTAAACACTGATTTGTGAATAAAAACGAACGTTACAGATGTACGTGTTTGTAACTTTTGAGGTTTGTAGAGCAACAAGGGTCCGTACCCAGCTTTTCATTAATATAATTTGTTAAATCCGGGGGCATTTCAACCTGATACTATCAGTATCACATTACAATAGAGATCAAAGATAAGCATTTTTAATGAGCAAGATTATAAATACATAGGTATGTTAGGATTATTGTGAACGAAGCCAAAGATACTGTGCCTCCGGATATATAAACCCCTTTGAGAACATGAAAATAAATGGCATACACATACAAACACACAAATACATGTGAATATATCTTCTATAAATATAAAGTACAAAACTCATCGTTATTACGGGTGTCTTTTTTTTTTGAAGAACGATTTTAGATTGTTGGTTTTAGATAAACAGAAGAAGTGTCACTGTTTCCCATGGTAGAAATTTCGTTACAAATTCACAATTGTTAAGGTTTTATAGAAAAAAAATCTACACCACCCACATAATAAGGTTGAAAGTAAGGGAAAAAAAAATGAATTATTTAATAAAAGAATAAGCTATATTTTAGAATTGAAAGAGAGAAGATGTCTTCTCCTGTCTGAATTAAAAACGTCGCTTGGATAAAATTTATAGCTACATTCGGAATTATTGCACTATATATTACGCGACACAATAGGACTAAAGCAAAAAAAAAACGAAGCTTTCTGAATAGCGTCGGTTTTCTATCCCAAACGGTTTGCATAATTTGTGCAGATTTATTTCTACATTTTGTTTACTTTAACATTTTACAACAATTTATTTATTTATTTATTTTTATTGCAATTTATTAGGAATGATTTGAGGAATTTTGAAGATTTGAACAAGAATCATTTTAATCCCTAAACATTTACGGATCATTTAACGATCACGCCTCAAATGTCCCCGATTTTGCCGCCCCATTTACTATCCAAGTCCCTTTTTTGTTATTCTACCGAACAACACGCCTAACGAATACTATATCAAATATAATAATAAAATAAAAGAGTTTTTTTTTTAAAGTCAATTATTATAGTTTTTTTTTTTTTAGTTTGTTTGCTTACGGCCAAATATCGGTTAATTTGTCTTTGGGCTCTCCAGGTATTGGTTGAAATTTGTAATATTCATATATTAAACCCATTGTTGTTGATTGATCTTCTACACCGCCACTGATATTCAACATAGCTGTTGTTGCGGCTGTTAGAGGGTGTTCATATGTACGCCAAGGGTGTTGGTCCTCAGGAGGCGCTGCCCCCTCGGGCAATTCTGCCATACCCCGTTGAACAACTATTGGTAAGTCCCCACAGTTAGACTGATGAAGCGAATTGCCCTCAGACTCAATATTATCTCTCCGTTTCCTGTAACAAAACCATATGCCAAATATACTAACTTTTCACGTTCTTTCTTTTATTTATTTATTTTATTTTTTTAATTAATTAATTAATCAATTAATTAATTAATTAATCGGCCTGAGGACATGTCGCCCGAAACAGCCAGACACCCTTTTATTTATATTTACCATCCAATAATTGGAATGAATCAAAATAAACCCAAGAACAATGCAATGTTTTGTTAAATGTTCATTAAAAATTGTTTAACAAAATATTAGATGAGCTTTTTGAACTGGCACGTTTATAAATTCATGCTATTATACAGTAGTTAAACTTGTTTCATTCACACGCCACTGCTTATGACAATATAGCGTAATTATACTAAATATAATCATCTTGTGAACTGTAGCATATTCATTTAATATACACGTTGTACATTTGTAAAACTGTTTGTATAGAACATTTTACTTTACGATACATACGGTTGTACTAACACGAAAAAAAAAAAACGTAACCATATAGAGGGAAGGGGAAAAAACTAGACAAATTCCAATCCATCTATCAATGTCGTCCTTTAGTGCTACGCACACATAATATTAAGTACACAATTCATTAAAAAAATTTCACGTCGCATCTTTCGGTTACCGTAATTGATAGTAGACGATTTATTAAACTTTAAAAACCACAAATCTTATCATAGGGTAACTAGTTTTATTATTATCATTATAACAACAATAATGGTTCATTTTAAATATATGTAGCAAAGTGACAATAAACCATACTTTCAAATTGAAACTAATTAATATAAACGAACAAAATAATAATAATAATAATAATAAAAAAGCGTAGTCGTATTTGTTAATTTTGGTTTTGATTTAAATCAATTCGGTTGACATTTAAAATGATTATATAGATAAATAGGTAGACAGTGTTGATATATTCGCGAAAGTTGCTTTAAAATGACGAATAGTCATCTAAATTCTACACTATCGAAGAAAAAAAAACACAAACACACACACAAGGACCACACCCTTTTAATTAATGTCAAAGATTTCAGAAGAACGATATTAGAGTCAATAGAATAAAAAAAAAAAAAATTATATTTATATAGCAAGAGACAAGATGAAACTAAGACTGTGACGATTTTGTGAAATTCAATCATTTTCACCAAGTTTTCTTCTTTCATCACTTTCAAAACGATACATGAACAAGATACTGTATTTATTATATCTATATAGATAAAATACATATTTTCAGCACGCCTACCATAAAATTGTTCTAAAGTTATAATCAAAGGTATACCTATATGTATTTCTGTGTGATAAAAATTTGTTATTTTAGAAGAAAAAAACACACAAATACAACTAATAACAAACGATGACGTAATACTGGAATTTTAAAACTATACATTTCATAGAATTTACTGGATTCATTATTTATTAATTTATTTATTTATAAATTATTTAAATTTTTTTTTCACTCATATCTGACGGTAGCCGTTCTAACGTAGTATTGAAATCACCAATATAATTACGCGTTGTTCGTTAGTTTTTTTGTTAATTCTAATTCAAATTTCGATTAATATTACTATTATTATTGTTTATATATACAGACTTGGTGTTTGTATTACAAACATATATACAATTTTGGCCAATAATTTCGATCTTTATCTGATACATTTTTCATCATGAACATGACAAAGATAGCAAAATAAGATTTTTGTAATTGTAAGCCGGAAATCTTGGACGTTTTTTTATCTTATGCGAAAACTTTAAGAATGTGTAGTGCTGCTATTTCTTCCTATGTTCGTATTAGAAACACCCAGTCTGTATATATACCTATAAGAAAGTACGAATAAATTATAATATTTTACAACAAAATTGTAATAAACAATTACAAATCAATTTATAATACGTTTATATACCTATAGATACATGTTGCGTTTCTATAATATAAAAATTGGTTATAGTTAAACGTATAAACATCTGTATTTTTCTATTTATTATTATTATTATTTCAAACATATATAAATCAAGAATTTTTGTTAGAGAAAGTTTGTGTGTGTTTAAAGAAATTGCAAAAATTTTCCATTGAATTCTAAATAAATTTTTTTTTTTATTTTGCAACAAATTTTTTTCACTAACTTGTCTTTTGGGATGGATAAGATGAGAGAGAGATTTGCATGTTTTAGATATCTAACTAATAAATATCAGAAAGGGTGACAGGTCCTAATGGTCGTCGAAACAACACACACACACACATCCACATAAGTTGTATAATAAAGAAAACAAAGATAGAGAGAAAAACACCCGGTATATAACGGGGGACCCTCGTTTATTAAAACGGAAAAAAAAATAAAATAAACTCCAGGTAGATAACTTATTGTTATGCAACGCATGCGAAAAGCGTAGGAGATAAACTTCTTAAATTGTTGTACACGATCAAGAATTCAACAATATTATTTTGATAAATGGAATTATTTTAGTCACGCAGTAATGATTTTCAGTTTTACTACATTTAAATAAGTTATATATGCATTATATATTTATTATAACATGAAATTAAATCAATGTAATATAAATTACGTTTATAGTTAACCAAATTATAGTTAGTCGACTTGACGCTATAATTAATAAAAATGGGAATATATTTTATTGAAAGTCATGCTGAATTTGTTTTACTATAATGTTATAGTGTTGTTTTGCGATTTGTTTCGATTAGTTTTGTTAAATCATTGATTGTTTCTTTAACAATAAAATAAAATGAATGAAGAATAGGTTTTTATTATGATTTGCATTTTCCAGTTGGTTATACAGTCAATTTATTAAACAAAAACATTGTAATAACAATAGCTTCAGGCGTAATTACGCAAAATGAAATGGCGTTTAATTAAAGCAACCGTAATATAATGCTACTGTCGTTTAACTTTTATTATGATTTATGACAAATCATTTTTAATTATAATCAAAAATAAATAAATAAATAATAATAATAATAATAACAAAAAAAATAAATAATCGAGTTACTTTCTTGATTAATCATTCAAATCTCTATAGAATTCTATAAACGAAACTGGATTATAAATTATTTAATTTCAACAATAAGGGTGGATTTTCTAAATCTATTTCTATATAAAATGATATAAAAACCGAATTTATTTCGATATGTTTGAATCAATTTTAAACGGTGCAATATTTTTATGTTTAAAAATTTTGAATACCGGTTCCTTTTCAACAGATGAAATCTTTTATATGGGGTGAATTTCTATCATTTAATCTTAAAAAAGACTGGAATAACCGGTTGATAATTTGTTGTGGTTTTATTCAATTGTTGAAAGAATCATTGATACATTTAACATCTTTATAAATTCGTTATATTAACACTTGAAATTCGATGATTTTCTTCAAGAATTTTACGTTAAACCACAAAAAAAAATTTTTATCACTGAATAAGGGTTAAGTATATTTCGAGTGTTGAACGTATACATGATGAGATGATGAGGAATACAAAAGATATTGTGACGAACAAAGGGTTGTTTTTTTATTGTTCAAAAGATATATGTGTATGTGTGTGTGTGTGTGTATAGATAAAGGTGTGCACGCATAAAACTTTTATATTTGTGCATAAAGAGCAGGTAAGTTATGATGATGCGAATTTCTTCTACCTATATATTGCACCCCAATATATCAATCAAATTATGCACGGATATCGATATCATTTTATGGCTTTTTTTTGACGACTTAATGACAACCAGGTATTTTGCACCAAATAGACAACTTAATAAGTATTTTTTTTTTTTTGTTAAAGAATAATTTCCTAAATCTCAGGATCGTTTTTTAGAATGTTCGGTTATCGGATATCATTTATCAAAAATCTCGTATGCAAATTTTTTTTGTGTAAATAAAATTATAGAGTACGGTATATTCTGAAGAAGTTAACCGTTAAAAATCACAAGACTTTTGCATTAATATAATTAACTGTAATGAATATTTTCGATTGGAAAAATTTTGATCTACTTTTTTAAAATATCGACAATATACAACAACAACCACAAAAAAAAAAATAATTAAATATACCCTATGGTTATAATTTAAATTATGCCAAAATTTATATTTATGAATAGTTTAAATAAATTATAATTTTACATATTATAGGTATACAAATGTGAAATGGCCCTAAAACATGATTTATCCATTACACAAGGGGCGTGAAGATATCTAAATGTAACAACATATCTTTATTGTTGTTATAATCAGTTACTATTGAATTGTAAAAATAATAATAATAATAATAATAAAAGAAAATACCGCATTTTGATCGTATGTAAATGGAATTTTCTCGCAGTATATCATAGAAAGATATAACGGCTGTATTTAACAATTTGAAAGCTGTGATACCTGGCAAAAAAAAAAATAACGTGAAAGCTAAATCTTCTGCCCATATAACTAATTGCTAATGAACGGTTAGTCTTTATTTATGTGCAACTTAACACCGCAGTTTCCAAAATAATTTATATACAAAACCATAATTATACCATCAACTATATATTAACTGTAAAATTGCTAATATTTGTTACATTGCAAATAAATTTATACAAAGAATTCTAATAAATTATCAAAAATTCGTTTAAGAAAAACCTATAATTAATTAAATACAATTTGTTGCAAAATTATTATTAATGAATCTACACTGTGCAAGGCGACGGTCTACAGTGTATTTAATTTGATATAATTTTAACACGGCATTTCAGTGATATTACGTTTCGCTAGAAAGAAAATAATAAAAGGGTGGTTATAGAAGAAAAACCCCGGCACGATATCGAAATTTTGCCTACTAATGAGGTAGTAGTCAACCAAATATAATTAGAATTACAAGGGTTAGATCTATTCTAGAGAACTGCATGAACTTGGCAGGTAAACTGGCCATTAAATGGACGCGGGTATATAGATATACGGTCCCCCTAATCAAAATTTATGTCTCAGAGGGTTGTCCATTTCATAAAAATTTTCAAAACGAAAACCAACAAAAGTTCCACCACTATATTCTGTATAGGTTGTATGTGTGTTTCTTATAATTTCTCTCATTGTCAGCGAAATTTCAACAAAACTTATAGAAGATTTGATTGATTGTTGCGAATTGAAGCGATAAGCCATGATTTTTGATAAAATCGAGCGTTTTTCTGTTGAATTTCCAACTTAAATTCGGATTTATTTAAACATATTTGCATTGTTTCTGAATAGATTGGGGTTTATTTCAACAGGTGTCTGGAGTTTATTGAAGAATCGTCATAAATATCATAATTTAAAGGTCAATATCTAATTATAAATGTTGACGATCAATTTTATGTGAATTGCTTTGATTTTATTGTGAAAATTTCGGCAATCCTACGTACTTTTTAAATAATTATTATTTATTTTTTTTTGAAAAATCCAAATAAGTACGAAACACAAAAATTTTAAGCACTTCTCACACAGCAAATAAATAATAAAAAAATAACAATAGCAATACACTTGAATTTAATGCGTATATTCTTTTGCAACACTAATTTATGTAACACATGGCACTAAGTGTCCAAAGAACAACCTCCATGCGGTGTACTACGTAGGAAATTTCGAATCACACTGAACCAAAGTGTAAAAGCTGGGCAGCTTAGTTGAACTGTCGACTTACTGGACGGCAACTAGTAGCCAGGACAATTATATGAAGCGCATGCGTTAATTCGGACATTCAGGTCTCTCCAGGATCACACAATCAAAATAGTCACAAGAATTTCATGTGATAACATCAATTTTTTTTTTCATCTAAATTACAAAATTTAGAAAAAATATTTATTTTTTTTAAATTAATCAAATAAAAATCGGTAAATTTTAGATCAAACATCGATAAATTACATTTGTTCAAATCAAAAATTAATAACAATTTCTGATGATTATCCAACTGGGAGTATATAAGGTCAAATTCCCTAGTTCCATGTATAATTTTTAACCGCATTATTCGACACCTGTGGAACGGTAATTGGATCCTAAAACAGTCACACGAAACGCCCCTTGTCTCGCTTTCGTATTGTTTAATAACTTTAAAGTCTTCACTTTACCATATTTTTCCATTTACTGAACATTGAAAATTGATAGGTTCTTCAAGGCTGGGAGTCGGTTAATATTAAAGAATTTATTTTTGTGAAAAAAAAAACGCACACACAATAAAATTAAACTAAAACTACCCCCTCATTATTATCATGAAACAATTTAAATTTTACACACAGATCAGATAATGTGATTTTAATGAAAAGTTGTATGTCAGTTTTACTTTTAATAAAAATGAAGAAAAAAAAATATATGTAAACACTGGCCTCGACTCAATTGCAAAATTTTATATTCACTTACTTTATTTATTTATTTCTATAACTTATTTAATCCAGCATACATTTTTATTTTTAAAATTTTATCGATAATAATTATTTTATTTTAATTTATCTTACACAAACCCAAATACTTTATTATGTTTTACAAATCACTGATTACTAGTTACAATATATGTATATACATAAATGCAACAATATGTAGTGTGCAATGTGACAAAGTGAACGTAACTAATTACCTATTTGTTAATTTATACAGTCGAGTTTCAGTAATGTTATAGAAATCATTCTTCTATAAACAACAATACTAAATTTATAAATTTGTCGTGAAGACAAATTCTTAAGGCACGTTCTCCTAATTCAAAATGCACGTCTATTTCAAGAGATATGACTATCACACTTTAAGATGATTAAATGTTAACAGATTTATTGTAATTGAAATCTTAGCAGTAATTTTAAGAGTGCATTCGAGTCTATGCTCTGATTTTTTATTTATTTATTTTTTTCATCACGTAATGCAACAGAGAAATTAAAACAATTATATTAACCTAAATCAGCACTTTATACCACGATGTATGTTTTAAAATTCGAACGTTCAGACTTTATTGATAATCATCGTATTCTGGAGTTGCTCAATGTAAGATTTACTGTTGAATAATTTTTACCATGAATTTAAATCAATTAATCAATTATACATCCCGTCTCACATAAACGGTTCTTTTGGTTCTTTATATTCGGCAAGAACTTATTGTTGATCTGTAAAACTTTATTTGCTTTTATCGCTATCGCCAATTCTGCGTATTAACGATAATCCAAAAATTGTGTTGACAATAGCGGTGAAAGCGGGCATAATACAGTTTACAGGATGCTCCATTTGCAATGGTATTTAAGATTAACTCCTTTAAGCAGTGATTGGACCAAATAACTGATGGCACATTATCGTGTTACCTTTTTATGGGTAATCGGATGTTATAGTCAGATTTTAACGATATGTTCTCTTGTTTTTGAGTTGTTTTTGACTTCTCTATTGGAAAAATTCTCATTTCTTCAAATAGGGTTTTTTTAACGCAGATTATTTTATCTGTCTTGTCCATTTTTGAGTATGTTTTACAGTTTCTGAGATATAACACACAAAATTTGATTTTTTAATCTTTAGTTCATTAAATTTCTTATTTTTTTTCTGATTCCCCATACATATAGTTTGTTTGCTATAGTTATTTTCAATCATATTAGCATTTGAAAAAAAAAATAATCCAATTTTGTGTTATATCCCAAAAGCGACAAAATCTACTCAAAAGCCATTTAAATGTTTCGAATTTCAATCTTTAAAATTGTGAAAAAAATCAAAAAAGTTGGATAACTCGAAAACAAAATAAACATCGTGCGAACACTAGAATGTGTTATCAGTTATTTTGTTCGATCATTGCTTATAGGAGTTAAACTTAAATACCATTGAAAATCAACCACCCTGTACTTTCGAATTATAGAATTGTAGAAATTTTTGGATAATAAATAAAAGTAATAAGATTACAAATATTTATAGACGTGTGTAATATTTTATCTGAAGAAAATAATACTTTTTAAAACCATTATAAAAGTTCACTAGCTTATTGTTTCCAAGAAACTCAATACTCTCTCAAAGAATGGTTAGAAATTATTCACTTTCAAATATCAACAAAACGAGTAAAGAATTTTGCACCAACAAAAATACACTAACTGACAGAGTACAGTGTTGATTTGGAGATGATGGCTACATAGTGAATACGATTGATTTTATATAACAGTACAGGGTTTTTTTCTAATTGAGCACACTCCAAAGACAATTAGAAAACAACTATATTGATAGATATAGTCCATTTTATAGGCTTTTTGTCACAATTTTTCTTCATAAAAATTAATTATCGTTAGAACAGGTATTTTAAGATAAAATACAAGAATTCCAAAAATTTCGATATTTAATCAAAGAATATGGAAATAATTCATAAATACTACTCTTTTTCTCAAAAAAAAAAATTAAATAGTAATTTAATAGTAAATATATTCATTATCCGTAGTAAAACTTGTCTTAAAATTTTGTCATACTCACCAGCTCATTATTCAAGTTGATATAGTAAATATAAATATCTCTAGGACAGGTAAATAAATAAATCCAACTGAGATGGAGATTCACTCGTTTTTCTTTTTTCACTTTTGTTTAACAAATAAATTAATAATTTAACCGTTTTAGAAATAGAAATTGAACGTACGTTTTTAGAAATGTCAATCAGTTGAAGATTTCTGTTATCGACCACTATTGAAGATATTACCGATTAGAAACGATTATCATATACATTAATAAATATATTTTTATAATAATAAATATAAGTTGTTCTTGTTCGACGAAATGATTCGCTTTTCATTTGAAAGCTAGTTTCAGTTACAGAATGTTATTCTATCATCATTAAAACGAAAGTTCTGTTATTATAAATAATATCGAAAAAAAAAATAAAGTGTTTTGATTATTTTAAATCGGATTTATATCACTTTGAGGAACAGCAAAAATCATAATAATATTCATTAGAGAAATCAATTAACAATAAAAGATTGATTAATAATGATAACAATCAGGTAAGACTTTTTTTTTATGTTTCTTTTTTATTATTTTTGGTAAATATAGGTCATTTCTGGTAATGAAGTAAGTAAGGTACCAGACAGAAAATAAAACAAAAAATAATCAATATTGGCCTTCTAAAGATCAAAGGGTGCCCTCTCACCGAATTCGACACCCAATACAATTGAGTAATAAGAAAACGATTCGAATTTTCCCATCGAATCTCCTCAATTTCTTATTACATAAAACAAATAAAAATTTTGTCTGCATTTTATCAAATTAACAAATTAATAAAACAAAAACAACACAAAAAACAGTAAAGAAAGATGGAAGCAAATTAGTTACGTTGATATCTCACACGTATATTTTGTACATTAATCTGTTTCAAAATGCTTTTAAAAACCATTTTACGATGTGAATTTTCGATCCATTTTAATATCTTTTGATTTATGTTGTCGAATCTACACCCAGTTTCTTTTTAAAGTTCAACATGTTTTTTAAATTTAAGTATGTTCTTATATAATCTTTGCTCTGGTTATTTATTTTTTTTAATCTTTTATGTCACATTTGCTCCAATATTTTACACTTTCCGTTTATCATATATATATGTGTATATGTATATAAATAAACAATGAAGTAATTATGACGAAATACCAATTTTATAATTCGTATTTTTCGTAAAATTTTAAATTACACCAATTAGTCTGTAAATAACAAGAGTAATTATTTAATAACAAAAAGAAATCATAAATTGTTAAATAATATATTGTAGGTAACGAAAATTGAACATGACGATAATATCACATGTAATAATAATAATAATAATAATAATAATAACGAACGAAAGCGTTACGTCCACGTGATTTGTGCATGTGTTTGTACATTTGACCTTTTCTTTTGATTGTCAAACCAATCAAAAGCCATTAAAAAATATATTCACAATTAACATCAACAACAACAACAACAACAACAGCAACAACAGTCGAAATGCCCATAAAATTGTCTGAAAGCCCCTATGGGTAATATCGATCGTTCGTAGATATGAAATTAAATTTCCTGTTAATAAATGATGAGAATAAGAATAGAAGAAAAAAAGCGCAACAAATTTTAAAAGAGATGAAAAATTTAGATCGGTCCTTTTCGGATATGATAATAAATCAAAAATTGATGATCATAATGGTTTCCATTATCTAAAGATCATCCAATTAAAATCGGTAAGACTATCAGAGATTTTTTTATTTTTTTTTGAATATAACTTTTGAATTGTACATAAAATTATAATTAATATAAATACACCAGTGAACCCTAGTGTGTTTCAATTAATTATGTATTAATATTGAGTATAACAACCTTATCACTAATCCGGAAATGTCAGAAATTGTAGCCTTAAGGAGGTAATTATCCAAGACTTCGCAAATCTAGTAAGATTAGCAGTTCTTTCAATTTAAATGTTCTTTAGTGCAGTAAAACGTCAATTTTAATACAACAACTGTAAAATATGAAGAGCATCCACCCTCGTTAGTTTTCTCCTTGGGGCAATATGAAAGAGCTCGAAACTACTCAACAAAATCGAAGATTCAATATTATATAAACAACGATTGGCGCACGGAGAGGCATCGCAAAATAAGTCTGTGAACTTTCGGCGCCCGTTATGTATACCTGAGTTACACAGGTGAGGTGTCTAGGGATCTCGCAATGAGGTCTGTGGAGACCAGTTACAATTTTTGAATGTCACAGTCACTATTAGTAATTATTGAATGTAACCGCCGTTGCGTTTCTTGATCATCAACACCAAAATGTTCAAATACGCCAAAATTCGCGTGGTAGGGCATATGTTTCTAAAAATGAAATATTTGATAATTGAAACAATACTGTAATGCTGATTTCATGATCGCGCACATGAAATCCGTTATTGTGTTAAATGTTAAATGTTAGAATATATAACTTTAACGAAAACGTACGAAATACGCCATCCAACGGACATACTGTAGATTTTAACGAATATCCCATTAAATGGATCATTTGTGAATTGACGTAGGTTGTTGGAATTTCGTTGTGTATTAATTAAATTTTATATTTTATTTCTAGAATAAATTAAAATATTAATTAACAAATTTTAAATAAGATCACCCACTATAATAGTCTGATATGATGAATTGAAAATTGTGGACAATTTATTTTGAAAAATCATTTAAAAAATAACACAAATAATAAATTGCAATTAGTTATTGTATTACCAGTTGCATTTACCATTAAGGTGTGGTTTTATATCTGGTAATATCACTGAATAATTAAAAACAGAAAATAAAAACAAATTTTGTTGAAAGTCATGA
>JAZBGY010000423.1:23452-35601 GCA_037414755.1 Lydus trimaculatus | reverse complement strand
AGTCGATGTATACTTCATCCATAATCTATATCTTATACAATAAAAATATGGCCGCGTATATTTATCTCTCATCTAAAATAACTTAAAACAAAGACTTATATATAACTTATTACAATCATTTTTATAAAAATTTATCAATAATGTTTATCTTTTATTGTTATACACAAGTTAATTCCAATTTTATAAATACTATGACATCATTATCTTGCTTATATTATCAATTCGTACAATGATTAATTGTTAATATAGGTACACCAACGATAATGAATTATTTATTCGTTTTAATTAATTAATGAACAAATCAATAATCTATATAGTTCAATTTGAAGAAAGCTGTACTTACATCAAGACATGTATATCTGTAGGTCGAGAATTTATGTTTGAAATTCAACAACAACCCATATAACAGAGATTTGATAAAAATAGTTAGAAATTCAATAAATAACACGTCTACACAACAACTGAATAATATTTTTAGTTAAATTTTTAACGAAAATAGAAAATAATTTTGGGAAAGTGTATAAGGCGCGCCCGCCACCCAAAACATTTGAATATAATCAAAGTAATCTTCCTCATAAAATCCGGAAATATTACAAATTGGCAACAACTTTCAAATTTGCATCATACAAATATACAAAAATAGGTATCTAATTATTTATTTTTTGTTAAATATACAGACAAATAACAAAACGTTTTTGGGGCGATGTCGTTCCCCTAAGCCTGTGTTTTCACTAGACTAGAAAGATATATCCGACAAGAAAGCTTCGAGTGTAAACAGCAGTTCAAGAAAGTTACATATTGTCGGGAGTTATTCCCAGCGAAATACCTCGCGAATTGCTCACGCCAAAAGTATAGGTATGTGTGATGTAAACCCGTTAAGAAGGAACACAGTCTCAACTGTGGCTGAACTGTTATTTTGCTTAAAAATAAGACTCTTGCACATACTCAAATTGTTCGTTATTAAAATGAGCAGACATCAGATTGATTTACGGCAAGGTCGGCCTTAAGTCGCGACTGAGGAAGGGAAGCTGATCCGGGTTTTGGTATATTATGACATGACGCCGAATCTACTACGTTATCTTAATAATTATTATGAAGAAAATTGTAAACAACTTACTCATCAAAAGGGAGCTGTCATTCATATTTTAGAGAATATCCGTTCCAAGCTTTTATTGCTGAATTATTTCTACAAACTTGGCATTTCCAATACAAACATAGCGAAAAGTAACCACTTGCTTTTAGGGGTTTCGCGTAGGTTTACATGAGATAAACAGAAAATGTAAGCGGTCAGACGTCCAATCATACAAATTCCAGTTATTGACACCACCCACTTATAGAATTAGAGATTTCCCTAAATATTACACGCACTTCAATTCACAAAAATCCTACATTGCTATCTTTGTCATGATCGTGGTGAAACATCAGCAGGCAAAGATTTTCTGTGTATTTCATGCTAGCTTGCAAGGAAACGCTCAAAATGGGTCTTCTTATGTTCGTATTAGAAACGCCAAGTCTGTATATTCGAAATTTGTAAAGTATTTCCAAATTACTTATGAAGGGACCTTCACTGTTAGAGGATACTTGGGCACACTATCCTCTAAATTCTGATTTGAATCTGAAATATATGAGTACTCGATGGATTTTGCTGAATCGTTCAATTTGAATGTGTGGACGAACACGCAGTTCATGAATCAAATGATAAAATGAAATTTTTCTGTCCATACGTGCGTAATTTTCTTCTCGGAAAAAAATTGTGGTTTTTGTTTATTTATTAATGATATGCAAACCTAAATGATGATATCAGTTTCTGGCATTTCCAAATATAAATTTCAAATGTAATTTTAAATGCAATTTTAAAAGTAATAAAATCGCATTTCTAATTTCACTCGTAAATAACATAAAATACACACAAGAATATGTATGTGGTAGTGAAGCAATAATTTATATACATATAGTGAACCAAATTTGGATTGGCATAGCAATAAAACAACGTAAAATTAGCAATTATCCAGAAAACAAGCTCATTAAATGCTTTGGGAGGTATACAGTGTCGGTTTTTCTAATGCGAACACTGGAAAAAATAATAATATTGTAGATGTAGTTCGATCTTTGTTTGATAAATTTGCCAGCAAATGTTTCACCATAATCATGACAAAGATGGATGATGTTTAGGGAAACACTAAGGGTGGCCGGAATTCCTAGATATCCAACCACTTGTTTTATATTTACAAGATTCTAACCTATGTGAAACCATTAAAAGTAGGTGCTGCTGGGATTTTTTTGAATGTTTGCATTAGAAAAACCAACACTGTATATAATGCAACAATTTTCTACAAGTTTTTCAAAATCTATAGACCGCTCATATGCCAAAAAGTCATAGAAACATATCTAGTTTATACTCTATCCATCTATCTACAGTATTGGTTTCTCAAAAGCGAACATTAGAAAAATATCGGTAATGTAGATATAGTCCGATCTTTGCCTATTAAATTTGCCCGCAGATGTTTTAGTATGATCATGACAAAGATGGAAGAGGATGCGATATTTAGAGAAAGCTCTAAGGTGGGTGGAATTCCTAGACGATCGTCTGCTAATTTTATGTTTGTCTCATTCTAACTGATGCGAAACCGCTAAGAGTAGATGGTACTGGTATTTTTTTTATGTTCTTATTTGAAATGCCAAGTCTGTAGTTAGGGATGGAAAGGCAGTGTATGTTTCTTTGTGGAAGACATATAAAAAATATGATTTACTCTGAATTATTTATTGACAAGAATAAATTGTTCCTAAAATAGATGACTAAATAGAACGATAAATTGTTATTGTTTTAAAATTGGCCAAGTTAAATTTGTGGCACTATATAAAACCGCGTTTTCAAATGAGATTTTCAAACAAGAATAATTGTGATAAAACTATAAGATCTTCGACATGTTCAAATGTGATTATTTCCCATTAGAATTCGAAAATCTCTATATATGGTTAGACAAAAGCTCATTGTTTATTTGAAATGCAACTTCTTTAATATTAAAATATGTATTGTATTCATTTCGGTGATTGTTTTCGGTTGAATTTGCAAAACAACACCAACAACAAGTATAACGAAATAAGAAATCAAAAAAAAAGAATTGTGTATGAGAAAAAACATTATGTTTTTTTCGAAACTGATATTTAAAGTAATGGATTTCCGGTAATAACAAAAAAAATATAAACCAACGTCTGAAGAACGGCCTTTAGTACAACCATATTTGGATTTGCTATATTTTTTTTTAAATTTTATTGTAATAATGTCTCTTTAACATTTAGTTACATATTCCGACATTTCTCATTCAATTTAATTAAAATAGCTTTTTTTCTGCATCGTTTAATGACAATTTAACTAAGTCATGATTACCAGTTGGGTAACATAAATTTTTGGAAATTTCAGCAATTTATTACAAGAACAAACGTAATTATCAAAATGGTTATACGCGTTTAATTAACTTTGTATGTTAACTTTTTATTTATCGATTTGGTTGTTTTGGATTTTGTTGTTTTGTCCTTTTTTTCTGGTGTTGTTGTTGTTGTTTTTGGAAAGGGACTTTATTCGTCCCAGGTCCAAAACTGTACGAACAAAAACTTGTTTTCGGCTCTTCAGGTATAGGTCGTTCAACTTTTGTTAACTATTTGGTAGTGCGCAAACTCTTATAAAGTGCAATCTCTTTGCAAAAGAAATCAAAAATTGCCAACTGTATTTAGACAAAAACAACATTCAAAATTTCCAACAACAACAACAACAACAAATCGTATACAATTCACGTGGAATAAATGATAACACAACAACAACCAAAAAAAAAAAGTATTCTACCTAAAAGACACGACATAATCAAATAACTATCTAGATTAGATTGTACTTATTGCAAAATCAATTAATTTTATAACCATAATTATGATTTGGAGCATTTTTATGGTTTATTATAGAATACGCATTTCAAAATAGCATAATATCAACTGTTATTTTTTACAAAAAAAATTTTTTTAATTACAAATTCTGAAATCAATCAAATTTTAATTAATGTCATTCAATTCAACAATGATTGATTTTATAAACAGGCAAATTTCCTGAGAATTATTTATTCAAATTAGGATATATATACCGTACGAGAAAGGGAAAATTAATTAAAATCAAATCATACAGCTCTTGCTTTTTTTCGCTTTCCTAGTTCTATAAAGATTAGAGTTTGGAGCTATATTGTGATTACAAAAAAAAAAAAAAAAAACGGATTGTTATTCAATTTCCCGTGTTTTCTAGTCAACCGTCAGAGCGGATTAACCCGTCAAGAAGTGAATTGGAGTGCATAAAAATTAGATCGATGGTTAGATATTATGGTTGTCACATAGAATTAATGACTAGACCTGCAAGATAGCTCAACCTTTTCTAAGCAAATGTCAAGACAGATAAAGATGGATAGTGTTTAGTCGAGAATATTGTATGAATATACAACGTGTCCGATCAATAACGCATATACCTTCATCTATATATACATGTAAACTATGATTTATTAAAAGAATAATAATAAGACAGATAACAATTGGGAGGTTACTTTATAACACTGTCTTCCGCAAATAACCACAACTGATACACCATTAGGCGGACACGCGGTATATCTTCATATCTACAAAATAATGTTAAACTAATAAAAACTGTAACAAATTGTTATGTAGTGCTGCTATAGTTAATTGAAGGAAATGAAATCAATTAGTACTTACATTAATAAGGCCCTTTGTTTTAATATCTCAAAGATGTTACATACCTAGAATGATAAAAAAAAAACAAGACGATTATTCAGCTGTTATTTAAAATCATTAATCAAAGTATGATACAATATATAAAAAACAATAATTTTTTCTACAATCATCTTATGGGAATTTTTTCTGTTCAGTGAAGGGAATCAATCAAAATCTTTTTTTTTTGTTGTTGTTATTATTATTATTATTATTGTTATTATTAAATATAAGCTTCAATAAAATATTGATAATATGAATGTGAAATTTTTGATGCAATATCTTGTTATTATTACGTAGATTTGAAAGATTCGTATAAGAGAAAAAACAACGACATTTTTTTTGTATTATTATTATTATTATCATTCTTTTTTTTTAATATGTAACGCTGCTTTCACAAAATTGTGCTAACAACTTTTCTAATAATTATATTATCAGTTTTGTTTATCAGAACAGTATTATTATCATAAATCAATAGAATCAATAAATAACAATAAATGAATAGATATTATTACTATTATTTACTCAAATAAACAAATGTAAAATAACAATAAATATCCATTTACATACATTCCCTTTAAGTAATTAATAACAAATAATTAATTTGCATTAAATATATTAACATAAATTCTACAATATGTGTTAATTTATGTTTATTAAACAATAGAAATTACAAATAATCTAGTAATATTGTTTTGAAAACATTTAACGCCCATTTATCGATAATCATTTGTTACATATATCTACTGATTTATTCGACAGTTAAATTTATTTAGGTGTTCATGAAACCCACTGTTGTTGCTTTATAATCTTAACAACATTACGCCTATACATCTCTCTTTAAATTGAACGAATTTGTAACAAATCAGAACAACCTACACTTCAATTGTTGTGACATTGACAACTTGACTTTCAATGAAATAATGTGTAGGGTCAGATAAACCGAATTAAAATAGACGCAGTATAATACTGTCAATTATTTTAACAGTCACTGAAATACTCTGATTTCATGGTAAATTAATCAGCAAAAAAACAATGGCGCCTTGGTGTGTTTGTCTTTTTATAAATCATTGTAGTGGATTTTTATCACACAGGTCAATGTCTGATGGATATTATTGTAAATAATTGTTTAAAAAACATGTATTTTCGTATACAGACATAACATTCAACAAATTAGTATGTTACTAATTATTTATACAAATAACATATATTTGTTTCCTGGAAAAAATAACGTTTAATTTGTAAGGGTTTCAATTGAAACAGCCTGTGTGGATCAGGTAGGGAAATTTTTGTTTGTGAAAAAGGGGTGCTTGTTTTCCTTTCTTCCTTTTTTTTTAATAAACGATTTATATGCATAGAGATGTACTCGCGTGTTTATTTAGTTCATTGTCGAGGGAAACCTTTGACAAATTGTTTATTTTGCCGTTTGCAACCCTTATGTGAACAACCCTTTTAGTAAATTTTCGTTTTCAAATTAATATAAAAAATTTTAAAATAACAAAACTTAAGTATTGTTTTAATCAGCCTTGATAATTTAAAAATATTCTAAAGATATTTACATATAAATAAGGTCGTATAATAGAATTTTCCTCGAGTAATTAATTGGTGTAAATACACGTGTTTATTATATTTTTGTACAATATTTCGTATAATTATATATATATTTTTTTTTGGTTATGATTTGATGTAAAGATATCATTATTTTTATGTTGTTTTTGTTTTACGTGTGTGTAAAAACAACGTCATGGTATAAGTTCACGTGGAGCGTGCCTAAGAAGACGTCGACCACAACAGACAAGGTTACTAGGAAGGACAACAAGCAGAATAATCATAATAATAGTCGAGAGAGGCACACTGGTTTGGTTTGTATTTATACATGTTGTTGTTGTTGTTGTTGTTGTTGTTATAGGTACGTTATAGTAATCGGCAAACGAGTCTGTTGGAATGCCGCAATGGAAATGGAAAGAGGAAGAGCAAGTTGGTCCGGTGTGGGTGAGAGAAGCGTGTCTTTACTTGATATTCCAGTTTGGGACACCCTAACAGTTGCTCTTTAACCAGTTGCATTATTGAAAACCTACCTCAACATCGTTTTTATAGAGGTTTTAACTCTATTATAACAGGTTTGTTATAAGCTAGTTTTGGAACTAGGTACAATCATTTAATAATATAAAATCAGGTTTCATACCTGTTTTTTCCCATTATTATTACAACTGGCGCTAAGTCAAACCATCATCTATAATAATAATAATAATAGACAATACGGTCCGCGGTCCGGTCCGGTCCGGTCTGGTCGGCAATTATTAATTGCAATCAATTAAAAAAATAAAAAAAAACAAAAAACGATTTAGTATCTTGAAAAGATTCATTTGAATTTTTGGGTGGAGACATATCGATAAAAGAGTTACGCCTACACAACAGTTAAATGGAACTTTAACTTACGGCTTAGTTGGTATATAAAATTCACGTTAATTCAACAGGTAAATTGTGAATTCAACCAATCATTACTCGAAATTAAAGATTTAATTTTAATAAAGCTATAAAGAAGGAAATTCGTTCTATAGTTGTGTGTCAATCAGAAGATTAATGTCACATTAATATTAACATTAAATAATAATAATAATGACATTCGACAATAGCACACACAACTCGACGGGAATTATCTTAATTTTTTTACAACAATTTATTTATTTATTTATAAATTGATACAGTTACCACACCCAATGTATTCATATATTCAACAACCCACTAAATAAACACAACAGTGAAACCAATTAATGATACCAGTTACCAGGGTATATATTGTGTTTAAAAAGGTGAAGGGCGATTTCTCAACAAAACCACAGTGGCTCTCCTAATTTATTATTAAATTTTCAATAACAAAACATCTGGTTTTTCCACTGATTTTTGTTTATTTATAATAACATGTAAGAATCAAAACGATTAATTAATTTATCGAAATTTTTACGTTATCTAAAAGTAACAGGATACAAGAGTTGTGGAATTATGTTTATATTTTCGCAGTTTTATAGTTGTAAATAAAACATAATTATTATGTTAATAATTTACAAGGTTGATTGAGGTGTTTCTAAGTTTGTTTGTTTTTTTATTCATTTTTTCAAAATATATAAATAAAATTCTAAGAAGATACTGTAAAAAATTGATGTTTTGTTAACATAATTGTAAATATTTTTTATATGTTTAAAACTCTATTTAATTATCAAATTTAATTTACATACACATATCGTTTTAATTGTTCAACTTGTCTATTACTTTAGAAACAAACAATATACCAATAAAACATGCTATTTTAATGCTTTAAATTAAGAGATAGAAGAAAGTGTCATTGATACATGGTCTATTTGTAGATTATAGAAAATGAAACTGTATGTGGTAATGATTCATTGACCCTCTTAATAGCATGTATTCAGGTTAATAGGATTTTCAATATACATATAATTAAGAATATAACAAGCAAAATTCATTATAGAGGTGTATATATATTTGTTTTTATAAAAATAAATTTTGCGCAATCTAATATCGATCTTTCTCATTTATACAAAAGATCTAGAATAACAGACAATTGTGAAATTATATTTATGATAAAGAAAAATTTTTAGAGTAAAAGTCACTAAATTCAATTGTGAATTGTTATACAGTATGCGGCAGCAAAATAGATACATAGGGAAAAGCATCAACACCACCCACTCCCATAAAGTCTCCCATTAGTCCAAATTTTACTGTATTAAAAGCCGACTAGGGATAGGTAGCGTCAACAATCCACGTTCTTACACTTCTGGTTGACCAGTTGACTTATGTTAAAGACATGAGAGTGGGTGTAGACGATTCTTTTTCTTATGTACCTATTTTGCTACTGCATACTGTATAAAGACAAAATTTCCTTCTTTAGGCAAATAAACACAACTAGAATTGTACACGATATCTGCGCCAATTGTTCAACTTGTCCTTACGACTGTAAGATCATAAAGTGACAGATCGTCGTATTAAAGATCATGTTTTTATTTGAAACGAATCATCATCCTCATCTACACTTGTTAGGTTTAGTATTTGAAAACAAAATTAGAGAAACCGCCACCTAAATTTGATCGAAATTGGACGATTGCGCCGGTACTGTCTAGTAGTCACTGAAGTTAGAGAATAATTGCCGCTTAATTCCACAGTAATAAATTGAAAATCGCTTGAAACCAACCTGGTTTTGTGGAAAAACCCACCTTATTGTCGAAATGAATACATATTTAAATAAAAATCCAAATTTAACACGAAATGTGGAAAATTGCTTGGATTTTCCTCAAAGTGTGTGCAAGCGTGATTAAGAACTGCCTGGACAGTATTGGCGCAATCGTCCCTTCGAGTTAGGACTACTCAAGTAATATCGGCGCACTAGTCTCATAAACGTAGGTATCTAAATGCCAAGTCGTTCGAATTCAATTAAATGGAGTGTATTGTTGTTGTTATAAAAAATGGAGTAATATTTTCCACCATTTTGAAGGACATCGTTTAGTAAATTATTTGTAACGAATAACCCTGATATTCGAATATATAATGTTGATAATTCTAAGAAATTTTAAAATGTCGTTATAACCAAATACATTTATGTGGTCTCAATATGATTATTTGAAAAATAAAAAAATAATAAAAAAATAAAAACAACTAATTATTGAATAATAGTTGACATTTTAGTGTTGACATTTAGATTTTTATTAGGAAGGTTATTTTAGATAATTTGATAAACAAAAAAATTCCAATACTTTTTATATCTAATCAAAACACACAAAAACAAAAAAAAAAATTGCATAGTCTGTGGTCTAGAATTAAAATTAATTGAGTCCACTTCATTCATTCTTTTTAAATCACTCATGATTGGTTATTCAACTATAAATAAACTCGTTCATCTAAAAGGTAGACGCGATAAAACGTTTTAACATTATAGTAAATATATACTCGGTACTAGTTAGATTTTGAAATTGAATTAGCCCTGAGTGTTTTCTTAGTGTTAATACAACATCTAACCTTGACTATCATGTAAGGTTAAAGATTGAAACCTTATAAATTACATTTGAACATTAGAGGATAATAATAATAAAAACAACAACAACAACAACAACAACGAATCTTTAAGCAATTAACATTGTTAAATCACTAACATTGAACACATGATCGTTTTATCTCTACCTGTCTGATACAATTAATCAATTTAGAATCTTTCAAACGGAAGTTAGACAGAATCAAATGACATGTTACGGCCAGTGAACTAGAATTATAATACCGTGAGAATTTTATAACATCTGCAAATAATCTAAAATCGATTAATTATAATATAAAATGACAGTATTATTAAGATTTAGACTGCCGTCAAGATTAATTAATCAGGCTACGAAACCCTAATCTATTAAATGTAGGTATTTAGTTTAAACAAATTGTTGCAATGAATATAAAATCCAATATCCGGTGATTAGCATATTAAAAAAACAAAACAAAAAAAAAAAAATTCTAAGGGTTTAATTTGAAATAACGATTTTTTTTTTTTTGAAAAATCATCTCTTGTAAAGATCTAAAAGACCCGGATATCAACCCACACAATTAAAGTATCTTTAACGCATGCGTAGATTTGTTCAGGTGTTTCTTAGCGATAGCTTAAGCTCTTCCAACTTATTCATTATTATTATTTTACCCACTTTACCTTGAACCTGGCTCTACGACCGAGAGAGAGCCATTAATTTTTTTTTTATGATTATTTTTTTTTAATATGTATATACACCATTTATATATGTACATTATAGACAACTGTATATATGTTTTATATATTAGAAATTGTTTGGAATTTTCAAAAATTGTTTAAAATCATTAATATGAGATATGGTTGTTTTTCGGTTTGTCCCTTAAATAAATTTGATTTTTATTGCTATTGTGTAATGAATAGTTTTGCTATTTTTAATATAGTGGTGGGCTTTCATAAAGACGCCGCTAAGTTCATGGTCAAACATTCCACCACCATCCATCACTATTATAAACATTCTGGTTCTTTTTAATCTAGTATTATCGATGATTATTTTTAATTTATTTAATTTTTGTGTAGAAATTGATTGTTTTTTTTTTTTAAAAAATAAAATAAATATATTTTTCAGTAGCAATTATTATTGGAAAAAACATTGTTTTTAATAAATGAAAACTGTAAAATAATTGGCGATTACTATACGTCATGAAAACATTGAAACGCCTTCAGTCACGAACTTCGAAAAATAGCCATTCCATTTTTGGTACGTCTGCCCTTGAGCAATCATGAATAATCTATAATATGCGGTTGTAAGATTGTTAATATCCCCAAGTCTACATCAATTTAATATTACTAACTGTGTATTTTGATATTAAAACAAACAATAACAATAAAAAAAATTATTAATAAAAATCTTGTCAAACAATCATAACATGAAAAAATTTTTTAATGGTATTCTTTGATGATCATATCAAAATAACACATACAATTCAAATAATTTCGGTCTTTTTCTTACATATTTTAAACAATTTTTGAATATTCATTTTGATAATTCTTTAATTAATGGAAACTTTTAAAATTATTGTAATAAACCACAAAAGCTAATATACTTCATTCATTTTTATCACACCAACTCGATTGCATTAAACAAAAATAACTCAAAAACGCTAGGAAAGTAGTCAAAACGCAAGATACTTTTACAAATTTACAATTTTCGCCGGTACACTAGAAAATTCGATAAACTATAATTTGATATTATAAAATCAAGTTGACCAATTCAGAATAGACCGAATATAATTTATAAACATTGAATAAGCTAAACGATCTACCCTGCTATACGTGAAACAATAATTACATATATACAGGATGTATATACTGCCTATATAATTTGATTTAACCAAAATTATTACTAATATTAACCAACGTTTTTTTTTCTAAAAAAAAAAAAAAGAAACTTATGATAATGTGTCGTAAAGAAAAAGTGATCAAAAACTGTCAACAAATTATATTTATTTTTATTTTTCAAATTAATAGAAGTAGTTCAAGAAGCAAGAGGAAGCAAGTTGAACTCTTCAAAATCACTTATAAAAGCCGAAATTTTGACATTAAACTACACTTCTGTGTTGAAAAATATATGAATTCAATCTCACGTCGTTATTACTATTATTATTATTAATGTGGAGTTGGTTCAAGAATCCGCCAGACAAATCACTTTTTCGATGAAACATTGTGTATATAAGATTTCTTTAATTATGTGAAAACGTCATTTAGTCTATTACTGCAAATTTTTAAATGGAATATTTTACGCTTTAATTACCGGATATTAGTGATATCCTTCTGGGGAATAACATGAATACCATTTCTTAATTACTATGCTTTT
>JAZBGY010000423.1:0-23435 GCA_037414755.1 Lydus trimaculatus | reverse complement strand
AATAAATAAAAACGACTGGTCCAATATTATTATTTATCCAGCCAGATTTTCTAGTGTAAACTAATAGCAATATAAAGTTTAGTTCAAAAGACAGTGGTATTCCAATAAATTTTATTTAACAGAATGGAAAAAAAAATGTATATCTATAGATATATCTATAGGTATATACCAAAGAACGTGAAGAAGAGGAGAGAAAAAACAAAATTTAAATATGAAAGTAATATAAAATGATTAAATTCTTGAAGATTCGAAAAGGAACGTATTCGATGTGTCGCAATCACATTTAAAATATGACCTGTCACAAAATAATGTCCAGATAATATTAGAACTAAAAGTGAATCTATATATTTCTTTTTCGTGTTGTTGTTGTTGTTGTAAGTTTTTTCTTGTTCTTTTTCATCTTCGTTTTTTTCCTCTACAACTCAACAACACGTAAATTGTGGTCGAAGGCATAATAGAGAAACCAACAATTAGCTGTAGTCACAACGGACTCTCAGTTATTAGACTATAATATTTAACCTTGAAATATTTTTACAGCCCAACTGAAAGAACATTATGTTGATCGTCAATTATTTTTTTTTAAATTTTCATTCACTTAATTCAACATTGTTGTGTGTATAATGAAGAAAAAAATGTTCTCTTTTGTTTTGCCAAACATGTGTAATATACTCATATTTCTTATTATTATTATTGTTAAATGTTGGAGAGATGTAAAAATAATAAAATTACCTTAGTCCAATTACAGGAACGCCACCCTCCTCTTCTGGCATCTCAGATGATAGCACTAACACTGTAGGTACTTGAGCTTGGGGATATTGTAGAAGTCCCTGATTACCTTGAAGCACAACAGATACAGTACCGGGTTGATTTGATTCACTTCCAGTTGTAATTGTATTCGTATGATTATCAATAAGTCCATCATTTATTTGTTGACCATGTATTTGATGTGCACTTAAATTATTAATTGTTATCTCACCAGAATTATCAGCTGAATATATTTCTAAACTTTTTTGATCAAATGCTGTTGTATATATAACAGTTTTATTACCATCTTCATATATTAAATCAATTGGTGCATCATTTTTATCTTGTAATGTATGTGAATATAATTCATCTTTATCATACATAACTTCAGTTTTAACTTGTGTATATATTGAACGACCTATGGCACTTTCTTCTTCCATTTCTTTTTTTAATTCAATTACATTAACTGGTGTCATTGTTGCTAACATTGCTGGTGATTCAGGACCATCACCATGTTGTGGTGAACGTTCAGCTGGTGATGCTTGTGGTGGTGGTGGTGACATCATACTACCACCTTCAGCATCCAATGATGGTGATGAATTCAATGGCATATCTTCCATATTACGACGGGTCATTATGGCATCTATATTTATAATTTTTTTAAAAAATCTATCACAGTTCTCACGTACACAAAATAAATTGCACACTCTTTACGTATATATATATATATTGTTGAAAATGTCCCAAATATGGCACAATTATGGCTTGATTATAATAAAAATTAAGTTTAATAACCTGAAAATAGAAACAAATATATTAAAATTCTATGAAATATATGTAAATATTTTGCACTATATACATAAGTACCGGTTTTTGAATCAACTCGATTATTTGAGGATCCCCTCAGATGGAAAAAAATAAATAAAATAAATATATAGAAACTATATAGGAAACCGGGCTATAGAGGTGGATATAAGAAAGGTGTCTGCCGGAGGAGGTGGCACTAAACGGTAGACGGTAGCAAACCGGAACGTGCCAGAGCTGGTTTGACTGCCATATGGGAGCTGATCTGGTGAAACGAATCTTTCTGCCGCCGCCGGCCTAAGATCTGATGTTGTCTAGTATGCCTCGAATCGCGTGGCCGATGGGGGTGGCACAACCGGTTCACAACATTTAACTAACTGTAAATCTACACAAACACACACACATCCATACATACATACATACATACATACATAAATACACACATATTTTTCGTATTATAAATACGTGATCAATTAGTATATAATTAATTAATCAATTATTCAATGAAGATAGTTATTTGATAAAAAATTGTGATTAGAAATAATCATAAAGTAGGAGATATTTAGATAAGAAGTTGATATAACTTAATGGGGCTTAGCATGCGTATATAGATAAATCTTTCTAATTTTAAATTCATGTGTTTCATGATTGGCTGCGTAGAAGATAGTGATTGGTTGTTCAATACGATAGCAATTTGATATTCTATAGACGTGTTAAGGCACTCCTCCCATTATTTTATTATTATTTTTTTATCTCTTCAGACAGGCCTGATAAAAGTTCAAGCTCATGGATGTTTTATATAGATACCTAACAATAATTTGAAAACCACTATTATAATTTATTATAATAATGACATTAATTAAAAAAAAAAAAAAACATTATCATTACTATTACTATTGTTATTGTAACTAAACATGGTAGACAAACGGCGCCAAAGATGATAGACGAGTGCAAGGGCAGACCAGGTTAAACTAGTAGGGGCGTATCGAGTCGCCATTCAAGATCAAGTGTGAGCAATAGTTGATGAACAGGTCTACCGGCTCCCGTATAACAGGTACTATTGTAAACGTTTAATATTGAAAACAACTAGGTGCATACGCACATTAGATGTAGTGAAATCAGAGTATAATTAGATACTATAGAGTTTAGTGAATTTAGATGGTTATTAATAATAATAATAATAAAAAAAAAACGTGTATAATTCTGACATTTAGTGATGCGCTAATAGTTAGAAATAAACTTTATAAATAAACAACATAAATATTGTTGTTATTCGTACATACATATGTATACAGAATATTTAATACGTAGGTAATATATACCTGTACTCCTGTACATATATAGATATGTTATATATTTATTAAGTGAGGGTGAATTACCTATGGTGGTATTGTGTGATTTCATAGAAAGTTATCACCAGACCCTAACACAATATCTCACAACACGACACACTGCCCTACAGATAATCTGTCATCACGTTCTGTCAACATATTTTGTTGTTTTTTTTTGTTGGTTTTGTTTCCTTAAAAATTGTTATTAATTTATTGTTTAAATCGACCAAATATCCACACAAATATTCAATCACATGCTAACGTCTACAGGTGTTTCGAACTAATACTCTACTGACTGTTAGTTGCGGCAACTCAAAGCCAATCGAAATGTAAAGAACATCTCGCCGTTGCAACCAACTACCTGTCCTTCGTTCAAGACGAAGAAAATGTTTATTTCAGACTTGTGAGTAAGTCTTTGATTATATCGTTGGCCTCTCGCTGTGTTCGTAGCCGAGTCGCCTCCGGGCCCCCGCAGCGACACCAACCGACGGTTAGTTTCTGTCCTCCTTGTTGGCGCCATAGACGTACCAATCACATTCACAAAATAATTTTAAAACAATAACATTGAACCTTGAACAAACAACAAATTTATTATTCACACACAAATTATTTTTATGAATAATTATTAAATAGCGTAAAATATTTTAACAATCAATTTATTTATTTATCGATTTATTTATTATAAAATAATTAATTTTAATTGAACGCCACTGAACTCAGCTGAGTGTGAGGGCAGTGTGGAGCACTCACAGAAAATCATGGCCGCATATTGTTGGTGTACAGGCGGGGGAGCGGGTGATCACCATCTCCACACATCTACAATACACATATACATATATAGAGACGAAGAGGTCCACCATAGGTTTCGATAGAAGTGAGATAGAATGATTTTCACCTGCATGACTCGACGATCAAACCGACTCAGATATGCTATGGCAACAACACAGTGGAGGGAAATAAAACGATCGAGAGAAGTAAAATAAAAAAAAAATAAAAAAAAAAGAATGACGTAAAATAGGAACAATAAGAAGTAAAAGTATAATCCCAGACATGCCCGCAGCAATTCCAACATTCTCGAACAGTGCGCACCAAGACTACGCATTATATTGGGACAAACACTGATACTAATTTTGACACCGCCCCCAATCATTGCATATATTATAAATAAACAAATAAATAAATTTATCTACTGATAATCGTAAAATTATTATCCGTTTTATCTAAACGTTCCATCCAGTATTTAGAATTTACATGTTAACAGGTGAATATAGATCTACATAGATATAGAAATTAGAATTTGAGAAAATTTATACTCCAGAAGTCCCAAAACTAGTCGATAACATTAAATTAATTAAAACAGAGAGCCTACACTTGAATTTGAATCATTTATAGAATAATTACATGGTGATTTCAACAGTACGTCAAGACAGATACAGAGAGATTACGATGTGTATGTTTTTATAAATCATTTTTTTTTCTCTCATCCAACAATAAGATCGAAAAAAAATTATTTATAAAAATCAACGTGTACAATTTCGACTCCTCTTTATTGTTTTCATCTTTGTTTTTTCGTAAAACCAAGGTTAGACTCGATATCTATGAAGACAAAGTCTAGAAGATATCTGATGCTGACCGATGGTAAAATAAAAGACAGAAAATAACATTACAGTGTTGAGAGTTTTAAATTTTAATCTTTGCATGGACAGGAAAACGTCAATCTTTTCAGTTATAAGACATACAAGTAATCTTTAATTATAATAAAAGAAAGTTATTGGCAAAAATTACGATTATTATTAAATTTATTAATAGACTTTCTACTAATTTGTGTTATTGAATTTAGGACATTCAATTTTAATAAATTTAATTTTTTTTTTTGTTCGTTAATAATTGTTATGGTTTTTAATAAATTTTTTTTTGTTTTTATCTAATGAGATATTGGATTGTTTTGAATCAAATGAATTCTTCGTCAGACTGTACCATCATCCTAAAACGAAAGGGTTAAGAAAATAACCATAAAAAATGTGAGCTAATGGGCGTCCGTAACTTTAGTGAGATCTCGGTTGTTTACTACAGATATAGTTGATGCAACTAACAAAGATCTGTGCTGGACCATACTATTGTAAGACAAAGATGAATATATTAACAAAAAATAAACAGGTAGATAGGCTATATTCGTCCGATATTTAATGAGAGCCATCATACTTGAGACACACAGTTTCGAAAAAAATAAAAAATAAAATAAAAATTATGTATATATAGATATAGTGTTCCACATATGGGGCGTCCACTCAACAACCAGGCGTAAATTCTAACTAATTACATTCAAATAATTATAAAATAGAAAACGGAAAGTTTGAAAATATACGATTTTCAAAGCGTCATTGTTAAATAATGGAATATAGTAGAGGATTGTGTTGTATGTTGATGTACCTCTAGAGATATGTTATAAAAACAATTTTAAACATACGTAAGAAAGTAGTTAACATTTGTCCGCCATTTTGAATTCGTGTTTAAGAAAATCGCTTCACGCACCACGTATGTAGACAGATAATTGTATGTCCAAGTAAAAATGTGCAGCTATGTTGCAACGGCGATCCAACTCCGCAAAACAACTGCAATGTGTGGCTATAATGACATCCACTGACGTTTGGACGATCACAGAATATCAATAACACTACAACCAATACGATATTAACAACATATATGTATATAAAATCCAGGTAAATGACCGCCATTTTTACGCAATAAAAGACAATCATTTTTCCACGACAAAATAGATAAATTAAAAAAAAAATAATAATATCAAATAAACATTAGAATCTTTTATAAAGAATTTCGTTTAGTTTATCTTATAAATTATTGCGTTTTAATTCTATTTATCTTGTTGGAATTTTGGTAGATTTATATGCATTCCTGGATGTCACATATTGTCGGATAAACGGAAATTCCACAATACAAAATTTTCATTTGAAAAATTTGGAAAATTTCAATCATCCACCAAAAATAATTTCCAAATTAAAATTGAGACTTTTGTTGACGTAGATTTACAATAACAACCCGAAATATGTAAAAATCCAATTCGATAAAGTTCGACCATTCTAATTTGGTCGGCTTGACTTTAAAGTTGTAATAATGTAGACAGTAAACAAACATCGTTCTCTTGCTGATTGTTGACAACAATTGATTTTCTGTATTATCTCTACTGTGTGATCGTTGCTTTTACTATTTTTGAAGCCAAGTCGACCGAATCAATGTAGATTGAGTATATTTCTTATTATCAATATGAAGGAAAATATTAACAGATATACAATTATCCTGATAATAGTGGAATCTAATGCTCCAAAATAAGTCTGTCAACAGGTGTTCTTTGAACTTTTCTTCCAATTCAACAATTGATTTAATCAATAAATTTGATGAATCAAAGTTAACGAACCGTTGAAATTTTTTGTAAATATCAACCACTATCTCTTCATGGACACTCAGTACTGTGTTAATACAACGAATTGTTCTCTTATATGCAAATATAATCTGTGTCCTTTGAAAAAAACAAAAAAATTAAAAATCGTGATAAGGGTGTCTAATTTGAAAAAAAAAATCGCTAATTGGATAACTAACAATTTATTAAAAGTTGAAAACAACCGAACAAACTCAACGTCTGGGCGATGGTCCAGGTAGATAGAGAGTGAGAATTTTAAATTTTCATGTGGGAGACAATAAGAGAGACACAAACATAACAACAACAAAAAAAACAACCGATATTACTTTCAAACTTTTTATATAATGATTCAAAGTTGACTTGACTAGTTTTGAAAACTGTAATAAAAGTGACAATTTATCGTCTGTCAACAAAACAGTTTGTCGATACCAACAATTTTACAATAATAAATTATTATGTTTTTTTTTTTTTGGGGGCTTGTCGTGCAAAGAACTCAACGATTTACTGAAAATATTCGCAAATAAATCACGTATCACCAAAATACTACAAACAATTATTGTAGTATTTATTTTGTTTGTTTATAACAAAAAAAAAACAACAACAGACAAACACACAAAAAACAGGAGATTTTTTTTTAATTATTCCCATTCAGTTGTCTATGTTACACGATATCTCATCCAACCATCATTGTGGTTTGCCAGCCGATAGCTAAATTGGATATCATTTCTAGCACGCTATGTACTTAAACATGTATATAAACATACACATAAGTATATTCAAATAAATAAGTGCACTAAACGAAAATTGTAGAGGCATAAAACTAATAATAAAAAAGAAACATACTGAAAAATGCTTTTTTAATGTTAATATTGAAACCGGTCTGAAATCCAACAAAGTAATTAGTTGTTACATTTTTAGTGACATTTGCAACAATTTCTTATCATATTTGAATAATATAAATATTACATTTCGAAATAGTAACAATAATAATAATAATAAAATATTTACAGTAAGTTGTGTGTATATTTGACATAAACATCAAGAACATCGGTTGTTTTCACGCTCGTTCAAAATTTCACGCTTAATTCTCACTTTCGTTTTCTAGTTTTGATTTTGTGGCCTTTGTCTACGTTTTGTTGGTCAATACATATATTTTTTTTTCTACCATCATTAAAACCTCACGTTACCTGTTTTTCATATGCTTTTTGTTTACATTAATTAGATGTCTTTGTTGTTGTTTTTTGTTTGTTTTCTATATTTATGTTCCGTAGATAATCGATAAATTTCAGTTGAACTATCAGTTGAATCAAATATTCGGCTACAGGTAGGCTTTATAAAAAGGGTCAGAAATGTACACACACACACACACACACACACACACACACACACACACACACACACACACAAGCGTACACAACATATAAGTATTGTTTCTAACCCTTGACCTGTCGGTATTATACCGGACATCTGCGTTTACATTTACAACATAGCTGTACTATCTTTACAGCAATTTTTTTATATGATAATCTTGATTAAAAAATCAACACAATTTATATACCATTCATATAAAACCGTTTAATGTTAGATAAAATAATAGAATTTTGACCGTTATTATATACGTCTCTATAATATACATACCTATAGGTATACATACTTTGTATACCTATGTATTGTTGATAAGTAAAAAAAATAAATCAATTAAAATCTAATTTTGTTTATGTACATACGACTAATTTGGAAAATTAAACAAAAATTTGTATTTTCCACAACAAAATTGTAACAATAAGGTATATTTAAATCTGAATTTGATTAAGATATGCTTATTTAATGTGTAGTTTTGAAGCTATACAGGAAAAATTTATTCGTATACAGTGGTCGCCGCTTAATCTACCTAGAAATTGTCGCTTTGGTCGGTAAGGAACGATTGCCTCGATATTACCCGAGTCCTGCAAAGACGATACTATACAGGTAGAGTAATGCCGCAATTTGAGAGGAGAAATCGCTCGTTTTCGTACCTGCCTACTGAGGCGGCTGCGGTGTCCATAATTGCCAATAGTGTTCAACGTTCAGCCATGATTGTTTAGAATGACATTCAGTAGCGCCGAGAATAGATTTTAAATTTGTTTATACATACAAAATTAAAACAATTTATTATCAATTGAAAGTATCATACAATAATTAATTAATTAACATCTATAATTGTATGATACTTTCAATTGATAATAAATTGTTTTAATTTCGTATTTATTTGTATATAAATTTTAAATATTTTATTGACGCCACTGATTGTTTTTTTTGCCCCGTCGATATTTAAGATTTCAATACTATTGGCAATTATCAAAAATTCGTCAGGGGAACCGATCTCCCCCCCCCCCACGGTACATTAGGATCAATCTGATCTCTAGTCCATAATCTCAGAGGACGATTGCGCCGCCACCCCTATTAATAAGTGAATTCGCTTACTGCACTTATTTATTTAAGCAGTTTTCAACATTTGGTGTTAAATTATGATTTTTATGTAACTCAAAACTACATATAAAGGTTGAGACAGTTCATCTAGGAACATAGGATTAAAAAATGATGACTGGTAGAATCTTTGTAAAATTGCCCACCCTCAAGACTGTCCTAGATCAAATGTCTCAACCTGTAGATATTATAACTTTTTTGGAAAATTTGAGAACCTTCATTGACCACTATGTGGTTTCATAAAATAAAACATGGGAAAACGAAACTGATTTCCGGGAAAAACCGATCTTCATGTCGAAAAGAACATAGCGTATGACACAGTGTAAATACATAAACCACTGTAGGGATTGAATTTTTTACTACTGATAAATACATGTAGATAGCAATAGTATACGTATGTAGTTCTATAAAAATCCTAATTTAACACCAAATGTTGAAAATTGTTTAAATTTTCCTAGAGGTAGAAATTTATTTTCAAATTGTACAAGCAATTTTGTTTATTACTAGAAGATTATGCACCACCTGGACAGTTTCGGCGCAATCTACCCTTCGACTTAGGGCGACTCAGGTAATATCGGCGCCCGATTTAGTAACAAACTGTATTGATAACAATAAGTTCAACATCCTGTTTGTCAAATCTTATCTGATTAGTGAACTACAAGTGCGGACTTAATGAGTATTAAAATAAAATTAAAATAAAGATAAAATTTGCCAATCAGTTCCAATTACTAAATAAGCTTTTTTTTGGAGAGAAATAACAAAACAAAACATAATAAAATGCTTATTTATATATTTAAACAGATAATGTAGTACTAGTTGCGACCGTATTTAGTGGCGACCACTGTATATTTCCAAAATAATTCTATGATTTGAATTAATAATAATGGGATTAAATCAGCTCTGTATTTATAATTATAGACATTGCTATAATTCCAGTAGGTCGTTTGATATAATAAAAAATTCATTTATATTTAACCGACGCTGTCGTTAATGTTGAATAAATCTAGATGTTCTTTATAGTTGTGAAAGAAAATTCAAAATTCGTTTGTTGAAAATAAATTATTATAGTGAATCAAATTGAACTTGATCGACTTGATTTTAAATTATCTAAAAGAGAGCTTACATATATGATAAAGTAAAATGGGCGTTATGTTCAAGGAACATTGAGCAAATTTAAAACAAGCTTAACTTTAGCTGTAAATACACAAAATCATGATAAAGATACAATATATACAGCAGAACTCACCCGATTCAGGCCCTATAGTCATTTGTACATCTTCTGCAAATTACGATTCGTGCACCTGTTAAAGTATTTTGTCAAAATGAAGTGGGTACGTCAAAATCTACATAAATCTCAACTCAAATTAGGTAAACAAATTGATGAAATTTCATTGAATAGCATACACGGCAACATCTGGTACATTGAAGGGAATCTATATGCCAATAAAACCTATTATTATACAAATAAAGTAATGTTAATTTGGCAAGCTCAATAATGACACACGTTATTTCATCAATGTACTTCAACTTCAGTGGTCACTCTATAGGTTGTTATTTTTGACGACAGTTATATAATAAAAATTGAATTAATTTAAAATTTAACTGTTAACAGTTGTCGATTTTACCGAAATGAACTTTATTATCCGTTGTTATTAGTAACGTGCTAAAAGTTAACTTTTTCTTACGCTATACTAGATACTAAATAATAATAAGGCAATAAACATTTTCTTATTAGTGATTTGTAATCTTAATTAGACAAATTTGCAAAATTTTGACTTTTATACACTAAATCCAATTTGACTCGACAAATTTGACTTTAGACAAATTGAAGGGATACTATCTATTAATTAGAGTTGAAATCTGAAACAAATACATCGGTCAGAAAGAGCTTCACCATCCCCCAGTTCTACAACTCATATGCTATTTAGATGTTGTTATGGAACCCCCACCACCTCAACCGAATACCGGCCGTGTCGACTATGTGTGTATTTCAAACGGAATTCTACTCTAATGTAAAATTTGCAAACAAAATAAATGTTCGAAATATAAATCTTATGTACAATACAGAAAAATGAATAATAAAATCTTTAATAGACGTCTTGTTTATTTACTATTTTCGATTCATTATAATTCAACGAATGTTGCTATTCATTATAAATACCGTTATTATATTATAATTTATCATAGATTTTCGGACACAGTCAGCGAATATTTGCAATTATAATAATACTAAATGTTTTCAAAATAAAAAGATGAATTATATATTCGAAACGAGACAAATCGAATTTGTTTCATTATATTGGTACAACAAAAATTTGCATATTCATTTATTTTCTTAATTAATTTAATAGTTGAAAACACATTTTCAAAATTTGTTTAATCTATTCTGTTTTGGACAACTATAGTTGCACATATTGCAAATATAACTGGAAATGTATAAGGGCTTATCTACATGACGTCTTTTTCACGCGCGCTAAGCGCAACTAAGACATATTTATGCACCTTTATGAATTGACAAACGCGCAGATACATCGATACAGACGCGCTGTGGCATGAATGTGAACAAAACAAAAAAAAACGCACTCGTTAACAGTAATAGTAGTACTAAGATGGTGTCTCACTATATTGTGACGTGATTCTCACGCTCGTTTCTATCGATACAAACGCAAATAATCTTCTATAACGACATTTTATTGGACTGCAAACGCGCGTGATCAACGCTTGAGAAAGAGATCGTCTGCATAGACCCTAACAGTATCGCACATTTTTAACGGAATGAAGACGTGTTGAATTTTGTTCACTTCACAACAATAATATTATGATTTGCTCACCTAATCAATAAAACAATAATTCAACTACACGTTAAAATCGCCAATAATAGAAGAAAATAACTTATTGACGTGAAATTGCATACCGCAAACAATCGCCAATAAACTATAGTTACAATATTTACGTTTTGCTTACTGGTGTTTACTAGTGTTTAGGGTTTATTTATTTTCAATAAAATCAAATTTTGTTTGATTAACTTGTTGTTATCGTATTTATTGTATTAAAGTCACGTTGATCAACTAAAATCGTCTAAATTCTTGTATCGTTATTGTTGGAAATATTTAAATCGTTTTACATGAATTTAGGAATTTTATTGCAGTCTTTGTTTTTACATAAAATATTCAATAAAATCCCATGGAGAATGTGTGTGTGTGTGTGTGCAGTGCCGGATTAACCATTTGGCAGAGTACACGGCAACCTATGGGCCCCATGTCTTTTAGGGGCCCCGCAACAATGAATAAAGTAATATTGATTTGATCTTGAAAGAAATTTACAGTAAAACTTTCTTTACATTTTTCCACAAGATAGTGGTAGACAATTTTTACCCCTATTGTGTCTTTATTTGTCACTAGTTTTCACATGCAGTGCAAACGATGAAAAAGTAAGTACTTTTCAGCCGTAATTAACTGAAATTGAGGCCGTAAAATACTCAGATGTTTTTTTGGAATTAGTCTTGGTTGCCACTGGAAACGGACGTAAAAGTAGTTTTACGGCCGCTACCTATTATTTCTCAGCTGAGGTAACTATTAAGGTTTGTCTTGTGGACGCACTCGAATTCCGGTCTAAGTTAATCTTTAATAATAATCTGGACACGAATTCCGGTCGAGAAAATTTTTATTGATATAATCCATGACTCGAATTCCGGTCTAGAGGACTTAATCACTTTAGGTACCTGGCGTCTTTATGTACCCATTTTACCTAGGTATCGGATAGGCTAATTATCATACACCGTTATTGTCGGGTACCGCACAGTAGACGCAAAATAGAAAACAATATTTATTTAGTTTGTTATTTTTATATTAATTATGTATGTTTAATTTGATTAATTTAATAATTTGTAGTTTGCTGATGATGGCCTAAAATAAGGCCGAAACTACTTCAAAAATAAATAATTTTCCTTGAAATAGAACATTCATATAATTTAACTTTATAATTTTATGAACATGTATTTTTAATCTTGACGTGAGTTTGTGTGCAGGTAAAAAAGATTATGAATTCGGGTGTCCCCCTAGAGACCAATTTTTACCTCGACCGGAATTCGAGTCTAGGATTAACGGACCCAAGTTCTCGCACAGGTATGTGGACCGGAATTCGTGTGCACCGTGTTTTGTAAATAAAATATTGGTTTAATAAAATTATTGTGGATTAATAGAATTGCGAATGTAGGTGTATAGTGAGATAATCTGGGAAGAGGAGGTCCCAAGATTTCGTTTGCCTAGGGGCCCTTACAAGATTTAATCCGGCACTGTTAGTTTTCATAGTTAGACACAGTTAGCAGTTAACGGTGTAATTCAATTTGATGAAGACAAAAACAAAAAAACAAAAAAACTATTACATGTAATATTTCAGTAAATGACAAGTACGATAGGCGGAAAAACGATGAGTTATTCGAATTAAGTATTGAATATATCCGTATAGTTGGTCCATGGTATAATAAATAAATTTTAACATGATATATTTGATTAACATACCAAGAAAGGAACGACTGATATACTTTAATAGCATAGTAGTATAGTTTTTAATTTTTTTTCTCAACAATTTTTGTTTGTTTTTGTTTTTCCCAACTTTCCTCATTCGTTTTGGTTTTATTTTCATACAGTTGTTGTAGTTGTTTTTATATTCAATACAATATTACTAAATCAATGTTGTTGTTTAATAAAAAAAATTAACAAATTTATGTACTGGTAGCATAATATTTATTAATGAATCTACTGAAATCGTGAGAAATACGTACATAGGATATACACGCATCTTTCAATTAAAATTTATACACGTAGGCGTTATTAACTATTAAACTGATCGATTATTGAACAAAATGGAATAAATTACCGCTACTACCTATTGGCTATATTGAATTTTTTCTCTGTTAGAAAATTAAAAAGATCCAAAAAAAAATTAAACAAAACCAAAACCATTTCGAACCAGACTAACGGTCGAAACACATAATTCACATTGATTTATATAAATCCATAAAAATATTACAATTTATAAATCAATCAAATAAACGTATAACAATCAGATGGCTTATTCATTGGTAAATTGAAAAAAAAAAAATTGTCAAAATCACGTTATGCGGTTGATTTTATAATTTAGTTGTGGTGATTTTTGTGGTAATCACATCAAACATAAATTAACGATAATTTGTAGAAATTGTTTAACATATTATTTTAATATTATATTCATGTTACAACAGTGTAAATAACGATGTATAGTTTACACCATGTAACACAGGTATATCCGGTCATAAAATAACAAGTAATCAAAATCAGTATGTGGGCAACTTCTGTATGTCAATTATTAATTTACTTTGAATTATTTAATTACAACAAAATAAAACAATATGTACATAAACATTTATAAATAATTATAATATATGTAGTTGTGTTATGATATTTACGTTTAAATTATAATAAATTAAGTAAAAATAAGTCGATATTTGATCGGTTTTTGAACCCTTGTTAAACTGATAAGTAAGGAAAGTGCTATGAAAATAAATAGAAGACTGCAACAAAATATTATGCAGTTTGAACACGCAAACCATGAATGTAAATGGGTCTTGTTTACCATATGTTCATTGTAATATATTTTATAGTATTAGAAACTGTAACATGAAAGTTTGTTTATTGCCTATAAATTCATAATTTCTTGCTATTCGATTCGATATAAACTAACAATATTGTTAGTATAGGTATACAATTTAATATATTCTGCCATCTACTAACTACATTTGTGATTCAACATTCACCATACGATTTATTTTATTAAAAATATACGTAGACTACTGTGGCAACGTTATCCACCGTATCAAGAGCGGTATTTGTAATCAATCAAAAACTGAACTTTCTAAATAAAATTTTCTGTTTGAAAACAGCCTGTGTTTTCACAAAGCAAGAAATTTTGTACGTTCGTAAACTAGCCGCGAGTTAATCGCACTCTCCGATTGCTAAACTGGTAAGATCGTAACAATTCGCTGCGAATCCATCGCTTAGTGGAAACTAAAATCCACATGTCTTTCTTCCTTCTACAATAGATGATTCTTTACACTGGCTAAGTTGTTCAAATTCACGTTTTAGATCAAAAATTTCTGAAATTTAATCACATATTTGAGAACATTTGACAAAAAGATTGGCAAAATGTCAAAAGGTAATCTCAGTTTAGCTGAAAATGTGTTCTCACTTTTTGCCTAGACCGATAGCAACGTATTTCTGGGCAATATAGAAAATGTAGAATACCTATTTCGGCCACATCTAGCAATCACTATCATCTAGTGGTATATTACACTGTGGACAAAAAGGGCAATTGTCAAGAGCCCTAACTGGGGGCCACCAAATTATTGAATCGAGTGTATTAGATAGTTAGTCAGCTTTCATGTCAATTACATTTAGTTGTTCATAAATGAAGTGTTGTTCTTATCATTGATGTGAACCGGTGCAATGATGTCACTCCTTTGATCCATTCTCTCTCATGGGCGCAAAATTTGATGCTTTTGATCAGCATTTTTGGCATTTTTCGTTTGTTTTGATGAATTTATCGGGAAACGTCCAGTTTTTCGGTGAAATGTTTGAAAATTCTCCGTTTTACGTTTTTTTGAGCTGAACCCATGCAAATTCTCGCTTATTTTTGATTTTTTTCCTTCATTCAGTTTTTGGACAAAATCTTTGGAAATTCTTTTTTATATTTTGATACAATTAGTGCAAAATCTTAAGCCTTTTTCAACCAGAATCTTTGGATAAACTGTTTGGTCGCTAAGAAACATGGATTTAGGACTTCATAGGAGTTTCTCAAGAATTAAGAAAGGGCAATTGGCAAAATTTAATATCAACATTTGAAACTGCTCGGTGTCACCCCCTTAGTGACGCCACTGATAAATGTCATGAGATTTTATCTAAAGTTGTTTTCCTTTAAGAAAAATATCTGAATTCAACACTTAAAATAGGGCTCCTAAATTCAAATTTGTCTGTAGCTCCTATGATCTTATAATGCACCACTGCTGTTATCATCTACGGACTTGACATTATTATGAACATTCTATTAATAACAATCAAAATGGAATATTTTCAATTTTCAAGTCTTTTTTACTGTTTTTCCAAATCCATATTTCATTAATACTCGGATAATTCTAATACAATTACGTCATTAGCACCGTAATTAGTCAGTCCACTGATGTGATGAAATCTCTCTTGAGAGCAGAATTTCTAATGTCCCAAACTACCAATAAAACCTCTATTTAACGGACAGAAGACGTTATACGTTATTTAGCTATAACGAACTTTACTAAGTAATTCCCAAGTTAGATGTTTACTAGCAACAATATGAAAATTCATTAAACTCGCTACTGTTTTTAATGAATAATGTGGAATCAAGCTGGCCAAAATAAATTCGGCTTACTATAATTTATATTTGAAAAATAATGTTACATAGTGTGTTTTACCATTTAAAGCAAAACGAGGAAAATCTAAATCGAGTTACAAGAATGCGGAATTTAGATGAAAATCAGTTTTTCTTGGAATTAAAATGTGTCGAAACAAGATTTCAAAAAAAAAATATCTCTACATAGGTATATCTAAATTCAAGTTAGAACATTTTGGAAAAAAGAGCATTAAAACAACGAATATGCCTTAAATTGTAGGGGTGTTAAATTTATTTACGGATAATCTACATCGAGTTTTCGCTCTTAATATCGTAAGAAAGTGAATGAATGATTTGCAATATACATTTTAACTTATAACTAACGTAAATTATCTGCAATGTTTCATAGTTTTAATTACAGTCGGCATTATTAAACCGTCCATATATCTATCAATATAGAAATGATATATGTTATATCCAGTAATAAATATAATAAAGATATTGCGATATGTGCTATCAACTTTGGCTCATTGTGGATCTTGATATGTTAAAGATCATTTATAATAATCGTTATTGATATAAATGTAATTGGTTGAGAATAAATTGTGGTTTTCTTGAAATTTCGCTGTATTTATCGGTTTTTTTGAAAAATCCAAAAAAACAATTATATCGAAATTGTTTAGTGGTGAAACGGTACCAAAAAGCGATCGACTAAAAGGGGGAGGCGAACACGATGATGCCGCCCACTTTTTACTTATATCACAAAACTCATTATTGTCCATTTGTATGCCTGTATCGTTGGGTGCTTATATGGATAGAAGCGACCATCGTATGTCCACTATAAGCGGTTTTTTTGCTGTTTGTCTATTTCCGCTAAAGATATTTCAAATGGATATGCTCCGGCTGACAATACGATTTATTGTTTTATGACTGATTGTAAGTAATGGTTGTGTGAGATTAAAATGTATTTATTGTTGAAATTGTATTACTATATATCGTTGGATTGGTTATATTTCACGTTATAAAAACGGAAAACAATCATCGTTTCGTTCAAATATTTAGAAATTATTCTAAATAATAATTCACATTTTTTTTCGAAAATAAAACATTATTATTCTATTACCGTTTTCATAAATGATGTAACTCGGATTAAAATGGCACTTTACCAATGTAAAATAGAACAATGTGAAAATATACAGCCATTTACAAGCAATTTCACAATGTTTTAAAAACAAAAAAAAAAAGCAACATTAATTTTTATAACTTGCTTTATTTACCAACAATAAAATTTTATATTTTTAATGATAACGCCTCGAAATTTTATTTGGCCATTTCCGTGTTTAACTGTTATCCTATTATTGAAACAATTAAACAATAACAATTCATATGAAGAGAAAATTAATTGCTACAACATATCTTGTTGTATTTACTGTAATAACACTTATACTGTCATATTACACAGAAGTTGAGAAATATTTTCCTACATGTTTTGTTTCAGTTTCGACTATAGTTGATCTTTGTTGCAAAAAAAAAAAATAATAATAATTTATAATAGTTTCAATTAATATTAAATTGTATGTTCATATATGTTCGATGTGTGTATGAATTTTGAAAAATTAACAAAATTTACATTTATGCAAATTTAATTCTAATGTAATCATGTAGGTAAATGCTGTTATTTATTTGAATAATAAAATTTTCAATATGGTGAACGTGAGATCAAATCGAAAATATTTCTTATTATTATTATTATTGTTGTTGTTTTTTTTTTTTAATTATTACGTTGAATTGTAGCAATTGGTTCATTGACATGACTAGAATTATTAGCATGTTTATCTAAATACCTGTTACATATATATTCTATTGATCGACAATAATACTCTTATATAGAGGTGTGGTAATGACGTCAAGTATTCTGGAAATTTTACTTACCATTTACCATTTACGTAAATGCGTTATCTAAGGGCTGTTAGTTTTTTTCTCTGTATAGTTTATTGTTGAACTGTCAGTGAATTGAATTTTCTATAAATATGTTGAAGGTTTTTGGGGTGTTGTACCTTGTATGGGTAGGTGAATTGGTATTATGCAAATGTGGTCGCGAAACCGGTCGTTGAATGTATAGTAATAGCGCATCTTCAACAGTCCCTTTAAAAGGTTCACTTGACCATTGCTTAACTCTTTCGCTATATACGTGTATATTTATCCAGTGAAAAACTACCTCGTTTTTATCTATATTATTGTGTAAAAGACATTCGTGGGAAAACCCCCTTAAAATGACCCTTGTATTAGCCGAATTGACCCATGAACCCGGATTGTCTACCCCTTAACGGACTGACCAGAACTGGACATACAAGTTTGACTAGTGACACATGTTGGTAGAAGTTCGTGAGAACTGCGGATGTCCGGCGATGATGACCACCAAAATACAATTTGGCCTTTTCAACCGATTCCTTAGCGGGACAATAAAGACCCTTAGATAATTCAAAGTATATATACACAAAAAAAATCATATACAGTAATGACGGCTAACGAATAAACTGAAAATAACCAACCCCTTTCGAAAATAATCAATCTTTTCAATCTTATTTTCGATAAAGATAACGTAAGGTATAACCAAAATAAAAAATATATGTACAAGAATTTTGTTGTCATTGCTAATTGATTGCCAACATTAACTTTTCAACATAGAAATTTCGATATAAATAATCATTCAGTAAAGTTCATGGTCACTTTGATAAATCTATATAGCCATACATATAGGATTTTTTTTCTTAACTTTAAATCAGAATTCCGATTAATTCTCTCTTCTATAGGGCCGCTGTAAACTTTTTCATCTGTTGTCTGAGAATTTTCGTTGTAATTCCAGACGTGCATTTAACCATTGATATCAAAAAAAAAAAAAAACAAATTTTTAATCTAGTTTTACATCATTATTTTAATTGTAATACAAATGAATAAAATTTAGAAAATTATCAACAATGTTTATTTAGGTAACATGAATAAATAGATATTTCGATTTATATTTAAACAATTTCAACAGTTGAATGAATAAATATTAAAGAAGATCGTCTATATAGTGTATATACGGGAGCGCGTTGAATCTTTTCTTTAGTTACACAAAAACCCATCAGCTACCCTTTTGTTAAATTATAAGGGTTGAGGATCTTCTAGGGAGGTCGATTATCATCACACCTTTTGATATGTTGCGTTTCGTTTTTTCTTTTATTTTTTAACAATTGATTTATAGAGATACTACCAGGTCGATCTAATATCAAATTCCATCCCTTAAAATTCATGAATAAACACGATCTAGATTCGTACAAATTCCACTGAAATTATCATGTTTTCATTGTGGGGTGTGTTATTTTCTAGTAATTGCAATAATAAAACATCGTTTTTTCTTAGTTATTTTTTATTAATAAACATACATTCTTGATCATTTATAATTAAAAAAATTTTATGTTTTTAAGCTGGAAATTGTCGATCGAGTTGATGAGTTTAAATTAACTTCATTCGTTGTTGTTGTTGTTGTTGTTTTTCGTTATTTCTCTATAGTCTGTTGAATTAATTTCAAATAAATTGTTAATTAAGAATGACGGAGAGTGGAGTTTTCTTATTTTAAAAATGTCGCCAGTATTATTATAATGTTAACAAGAACCTAACATTTGTTAGATTCAATGAAGTTTTATTAAATAAAACAAAACAAAAATTAATAAATGTAAAGCTGAAATGAAAAAATTTTTATGAAATTAATTAAAGGAAATCTGTGCAATGAATTGAATGATCCGATATATTATTGGAATAAATTATTTAATCGACTAACTATACAGCCAGTTTAGTTCTTTTAAAGGAAATACAAACCAAATAAGTCGAATATTTATTGCATATTTCAATTAGAATCTTAACTAAAACGATAAAAAAATTTAATATACGTATAATTTAGGTATACCTACCTAACAATTGACCTCGAATATTTCTGTACAAGTGAAATTTAACGATTAGATCTTTGAAGTGTCGATGTAACCTTAATGTTGACCCATGTTTATCATTCTATGATCTAGTTTTTTTGTAAAAAACAAAACAAAAAAAATAATAATAATATAAGAAACATTCTTATAAAATGTCCAACAACTGTAGTGTATTCTAGATATAAGACAGTATTTGTCTCCTTTATATACCTATATACTATATGTGTATAAAAAAAAACAAATACATATGTGTGTGTGTGTATGTATTTTATACATTTATCTAGAAAGAATTCCGTCATGAAATTTTATTGCGTACGTACCGAACTAAAATGGATATGTTTCATAGTTTTTTGCAACGATACGTTTCTTGCCCCAGCAATTGTAAATTCTTTTAATGTAATTACGAACGCCAATTACTTGAATTTCTTTTGCAAGAATTCTAGTGAGCCGCTAACGAACGATTCAACTACTTCATCTCGTTTTGGTTATATGAAACGATGCATAATATTCTTCTACATGATTTATTAACGATAATGATAAGAATAAATACATATTTACAACTGTTAACTATATAAGTACGTATACGATTGTTGTTTGGTTTCGAACATCGACTTATATATTGAAAGAGAAATTGTTTTAATTTAATTATAAATATAAGATGAAACCGTCTGGACCACGAACTAGACATCTTTTCAAGTATAACAAGTTATTTAGCAAATCAACATTTAACGGCGTCCGACCGGAAAAACTAGTGATTTTATTGAATGACTAAATAGATAGTAGAGTTAGCGATTTACCGGTTAAGAAGTTCGACCAGTTCATCAAGTTCAAAATGTTGACTATTTCATTCTATATTAGATTTTCATTCAGTTTGTGTTAAGATGTGTTGTGGTGATCTAGTTGCGTTTTATCTAGCGAAAATAACATAAAATATAAAAATAAAACAATAAAAAAACCAAAAACAAAACCACCAAATTTATAAATTAATCAATAACAACAATAAAAACAATATTAATGGCATATAAAATTTTCGAAAAAAAGGACATATATCCTTGACCTTCAGTTTTATTTACGATCATTTCGTCTCGTTTCTTTTAATTCCTAATTAGCTTACGTAATTCTTGAACTATTTGTGTTGTTAACGTATAAATTATCGTTTTCAAATTTTATCTAACAGAAAAAAATCTATGAAATATACTTAGTTGTCACAAAATATACCTTTAATAAATCGCATATTTAGTTAACAAGCCAGGTACGACGTAGATATCGTAAACAAATCAACAAAAATAACATTTGCACTTTTAAAACATCAATGTTGTTGTGAAATTCCGATAATTACTTTCGTTCGTTATTAAGTATTACAATGTAATTAAAGAAAATATGAAGGTGAAATTCATTGTTAGAGAAATTGTGTGCAAGGAAGCCATCAAATGTGTTGTTAATGCTTCATTTATTCATTTAATAATTATCAATTATCAATCGATATTATCTTTTATTTATACCAACTAAAATTAGTTATTTCACATTGTAAATTAATAGTTTTGTAAAACAACACTTTAATAGTTGTACAAAAAAAAATATACAACAACAACACGTAATTACTATGTTCAGTGTAAATAAATTCACTTATTTCATCTTTACAAGTTCGTTTAAATTTACGACCATTATTAATCAATTGTGATTAATCTGGAATTTTTCTGTTTTTAATTAATATTTCGATATAAATAGAATTATTAAAATATTATTATTATTTTAAATTAAATTATAATAAATTTTTAAAAATAGCGCGCAATTCTATACAATCATACAAATTCAATAGATGGCATCACTCTTCAATCGAACATTATTATTCACTAGAGAAAACTGCTAGAGGTGGCGTTACCGTTAAACGTGTAAACGCAACCAATAATACATCATATAGCAGGGATATAAACCTAAGACTAATAATGAGACTTGTTACGCCATCTAATATCGAAAATTCAAAAATTGCTAATAGATGTCGCTTTACTAATAGAACATTTTCGAAACAATAAGTCGTAAATCATTAATAATATACTTTTATATTCACTCCCACATAATACAACAAACATTTATTAATTATTTAAAACAATCAGTAGTTTGCTATCTTCATTTACAGTTGTAATCAAAAATTTGTGGTATAATAGAAATGACGTCAATGCGTATATTCGTGACAAGAGACTTTCAAAATTATCTATTTATTATCTCACGCTTGCGTACATCAAAACAAATGTATATTGTTTCTTATTGATAACTGCTATAGTGCTGTATAATACCCACATTAACTATGGTAACTATGGTAAACGTCTAAAATAAGTAACGATGTACGTTTTTTGTATTTAATATGCTAATGACTTGTAACTAAAACGTAACTATTTTAAATAATGGTTATCTGTTGGGTGTATATAGAATTTTTACCGTACACGATTTTGTAGTTTGTCATCAGTATTATGGTTTTACATGGTAGTAAGTTTATATATTCTTATCTACACCTTCATATTTGATAAAATTAAACAATTTTATTGTTATAAATATACTCCTAGTAGTTGTAAGTTAAAATTCGGTTTTATTTTATATATTTATAAAAATAATAGGATAAATAACCTCATTTTTTGTAAACTATAATAGAACTCTGAAAGTAGGATCACGTCAACCCCATCCGCTTCAACTTTTAGTCGGTATTTGGGGTGGTGACTCGTGACTTGGAAGCAACAGCCCTAAATTTGCCTTTATAGTTCGTTTTGTTTTTTGTTTTAGGCTATTAGGAGTTTGTTAAAATGACAACTGATTTAATTGTTGATTCACAAATTAGAGTATGGGTATTCTTGCCAATTGTTGTGATAACATTCTTAGTTGGTGTATTAAGACATTATATATCAATATTATTAACAACTCAAAAGAAAGTTGAAAAACAACAATTACAAGATAGGTAATTAATAATATAAATAATTATTTAAATATCTATTAGAGATCACATTGATCCTAATGTGTTGTGATGGGGATATCGCTTCCCCTGACGAATTTTTGATAATTGCCAATAGTATTGAAATCTTAAATATGGGCGGGGCTGAAAAAACAATCACTGGCGTCAATAAAATTTTAAAAATTCACATACAAATAAATACGAAATTAAAACAATTTATTATTAATTGAAGGTATCATACAATAATAGATGTTAATTAATTAATTATTGTATGATACTTTCGATTGATAATAAATTGTTTCAATTTCGTATTTATAAACAAATTTAAAATCTATTCTCGGCGCTAC
>JAZBGY010000422.1:5034-53349 GCA_037414755.1 Lydus trimaculatus | reverse complement strand
AATATAATTAAATCTGTTTGAACTTTTCAACATTACAACATTAGTGTAAGTTAAATGCTAAGTTGTGTTATGGCCGACATAGCAACCCCTTTCTTATAATTAATGAATGACCCTACTAGGACATATCGTAGTAGAGGGTTAACATTAAGTTACAAAAATTTCAACCCTACAGTAAATTTACAATACGTTATAATATAACTATCTTTATCTAACATAATACAGTTAAATATTAATATGTTCTATCTATCTCTATTTATTTGAATAATATTGTCGAATAACTAAAATTATAGGAGATACCTACACACGTAAGGTAGCTAGCCCCTTTGAATTTAAAGCTATTGCAATGCAGACTATGTAGACGTTATAGTTGTATATTGTAGACTACAAGGAAAGCATTCCCCCATGGAAGCCCTTTATTTTGGATTGTACAATAGTAGTTTTGAAACCATCCCTTAAGTACAGCTGAATATTATAATAAACATCTATATGTGCGATGTGCAACAATACAACCGGAATTCGCTTTACGGAAGGTGCAGTTAACTTTGATTCTTCATTCAATTGTCAAAGAGGTCTGTATCGGTTAACATAAAGGCGCTGCTTGTATCAAATTTCTCCCATAGGTAGCAGCGCAAATCAGCTGTCCACATGCCCGAACAACACAGCCAACGTCTGCAGTGTAGACAATACCCGCAAACAGTGTTGCAAGCGTTGTTGGCAAATGTGTTCGTGTGTAACCGCGCCTTAAGAGCGCAATTGTATAAGAGTTGGTCAAAATGTTCCCTACCGAATTTTTGCAGAATTTGATCAGTTAATCTTCGTGCATTGGGGAAATCAATACTTTTACTGCCAGAAAATCGTATATGATTTTTGTAGAATTTGAGTAAAGTCTTCATAAAGCTACGTATGGCTGTTAAAGGCCGAAAATCTCCCCTCATCTTCCCAGTCAAATTGAACACGATTTCTAATACACCACCTGGCATTAAGCAAATCTTTAATGAATTATCGATGAAAGATCGACAAGATTAGCTTGTTGTTGTTGTTGTTCGTTGTCGTGATGTTGTATGATTTCAATTTCACAAGAAACTGATGAAAATCAAGACATAATCATAATAATAATGAGAATAGTAGAGAAAGAGCGAGAATAATTGTCTGTTTTGAAGCTGATAAATACACAATACCTCCGGTTAAAACGTTTAATTATTGGAAGTAATGGAAATCGACTTTGTTTAAAATGTGATTCATTAAATCAGACTGCAGTCCTGCAATTTCAGTTAATTATTTCCAATTAATTTCAATTTTCTTCTTTCTCGATCATGTTCGTTGGTGTGATTTTTCCAAATGTGTCATCTTTTCGAAATATAAATTTTCTAAAATATAAAAGGGGAGAACCAATTGTTTGTACAAGAGATATAAAGTGATTTCAGTTTTATTAATTTAAAATGATATTTTCCAACGATTTGTGTTTGTTTTTCCATCCATTCTAGTAGTACTGAGGTCAGGTTGTGATTTAAAAATTATGACGTGACGACTGTAATTCAGTGGGCGTTCTTTAATCTATTTTTTTTTCTATATTTTTTGTCCTATTCTCTTATTGTGTGATTTGTGTTGGAAATTGTAGTGAATCAAACCATATAATTTTCTTATTTATATAAAATGACTTGTATTGCATTTTGTGAAAGAGTGACAGAATTTTTATTTTATCCCCATAACACATCCATATCTACAAAGTCTATAATCATGACAAGTTTATTTTATTTTTTTTTTGGTATGTATTGGATAGATATTAAATATAGCAACCAATATTTACTTAAATCGTCATTTTGAAACAAAACATTATTGATGTCACGCGATATCATCACATATCGTGAGAGGTTCCCAACAAGGGCTCTCCAACATAGCAAATAATAGCTTATCGCTTTTAACAAATTTAAAATTTAATAATAGAAGTTGTGATTGTTTATTAAGAAGAAATTCCACTTTTACCATATAAAAACACTGAATTTTTGTAAATAGAATGTTAATATAGAAACGAAAGAGACCCTGTTTAAAATGTTAAATGGAATGTTTGTTGTGTTATGAAAGACTCAGAGTCCGAATGGTATGTGAGTCTATGTCAAACGAATTGCTGCTTCACAATCATTCTTTAGTGTAATTGAATTGATTGCTTAGACAAACGATCATATTTTCTATCCTACTCTTACACACAATTACAAAAGATAGAAAGCCCCCATCAAGCAACCATACACTCTCGGACTGTCTGGACTTATATTCTCTCTCTCTACTACTACTACCATCGACACAAAGCATTCCTTCTCAAAACGTCATTAATTAAATTCAGGGATTTGTTTTTGCCTGTAGAAAGAGATTTGATTCCCTTTTTGTTCTTTAGTTATATATGTATGTGTGTCTATATATACATATATACAACATTTAATAAGGTTAAAATCTGTTAGATACTCTATTGTTTTTATTTCAACAGCTACTTTTAACAAACTTATAATTCGTGGATATTTTTGGTTGTTTCTTGTCTCTGTGTGTGTGTGTGTCTGTATGTTTGTCAAAAGGAAAGTTGGATTGAGAGCACGTAGGCGTATAAAAGGGGTTTTTGGGGAAAATCGGGTGCTGAAACCTCATCCGTCATCCCTCTTCATCGAACAACCGTGGCTTTGGTGACAAATAGCGGCTTTGTGCAGGCTCGACAATGGCTACTTGACTTCCGGCCACTCGCCGGACCGTTTCGTGATTAAATGCGAAGTAAGAGAAAGCATATGCGTCCCATTACAACTATTCCTATTTAGCGTTTTCTAAGCATGCAGGACTTATCTTCAAGAATTTGTTTTTTTTTTGCTAAATATCGTTAGATCAAAAATTCTATTTATAAAGGGTCGCGTTTTATCGCGTGTGTGTGTGTGTGTGTGCTCTTAGATATAAGGTGGCCGTTCTCGTGGGAAATAGACTATTAGCTATCAGCCGGGTAGGTTTCGGTAGACACGTCCCATTCGTCCCCTTGAACATGGAAAACACGTAAGTGGACATGGGACCGATCTATCGTCTCGCCAGGGGCCTACTGCTAAACACATCTATCGAATCAAGAGAACCATGCAATGTCTTTCTCTTATATACGATATACGGAATAACAACCAACACAGATATAGATTCATATATATGTATGTATAGATACCTATACATAGACAAATAGCGTTCTCATAGGACTAAAAGTTTCCTGGACTTATCGACTGAAACATGGACAGATGACCAGTACAAGTGACGAGCATATATGATCAGGGACATTTGTCGAATGTCGATCCTCATGCATATGGAAATAAAATGTGAAACCAAATAACAAAAATAACGTTATAATTTATTTATAGAATACCCTATTGGGGACAGATTTCACAATTTACATAAGAGTGAAACAGAGATAAATAGAGAAACTATTGAAGAACTCAAATTAGATTATTCTCCTTATATTTTACAACATTTATAATTTAAAATTAAAGGAATAACACACAACCATCCATATGTATGTTGCACAATTATAAGTTGAGATTCTTTATGACCGTTGCATTTTCGCATAACTCAACTTTCCACTTAGAATTTCCTGTGGTGGAAACAACTAACCCCAAACACTGTCTTACAAGTCTTTCCGCAACTTGATGGTATCTCTTTGTTTTGCCTTTCTTTATAATTCATTTTATCTTACCACAGGTTTATAGATGGTAAGTTCTTTTATTATTAAGGATAAAAGGGAAACATGAATTTATTTCTTAAGTATTGTAATTTAATTATGCGCCCTACCCTACCTTTTTTGATTTGAAAGAAATTGTTGTGTTTTTTTTGTTCCAACTATTGAATTTGTCCTATCTATTTTAAATTGTTAATTAACACAAAAAAAGGAACAACAGTAGACTTTAACAATATTAAAGTTAAAAAGGAACGAGGTGAATTCATCACATTTATAATTACTTTAGGTGCTCGTAGTGGTCCTTAGGGTGCAACGAGGTCTCCTATTCTTAACAGCACAGTTGCTACAGTATACAACGTTTGTCCAGAGACAGCATGGTTAGGGTGAAGTATAACAGTAAGGGAGAGAGGTGTATATATTTGTTTTCCGGGGACCTAGTGAAATGAAGCATTCCTTTACGGCTGCCCCGAGAGCTCGTAAAGTCCACTTTATGATGATAATTACCTTCTGCCCAGGTGGCCCAATCTGTAAATCTACGATTCTCCAACATAAAGCAGATTAACTTCTCTCCCTCTCTCCCACTCTCTCTCTCTCTCACTCTATCTTTCTAATCATCTCTCAACATTTAAATCGAATAAAAATCTAATGAGATGATTTTTAATTTTGTTTTGTTATTTATTTTTTTTGTCTTCTTTTAGAATAAAGACAAGAATAGGTGTTTAGTGAGATGCAGAGTGGCGTGTTAGAATAGGTAGTCGAGGACAGCTGAATCTGACCCGCGGGTGCCGTATTCAGCTGGAGTCTGAGATTTATTCCTACGACCCGTATGTCCGGCTCTACTTTAATGAAATATTGTATTCATAGGGAAGATCTCCTTAGGGAGTACCTGCTGTTAAATCGCATATACCAAAATGCACCTGCACCATATCTCCTAGCCTCCAGCAACTTTGTACAAATTTATTCCTTACTCGTCAACAAAACAAAAAAAATTAAAGAAATCTCACTATACAACAACACATTGTATGAGAGAGACAGCTGTAATATTTCTGAATATTGATTTGTTCTCTTGGTGTATTTCTAATGTATTCAGTAGTGTAATTAATTAATTGTTAGCTTTACAAATTCTTCATTTATTTTGCATTTGCCACTCTCTCTATCTCTCTTTTTTGCTCTTGTTCGTTTGTATGAAATTGGAATGAACGACATTTTCACGAGAACGATACGCCAACGATATGCCACGGTCAGGACAGCCCCTAGAGGAGAAAACTGCCACAACTTTTCAAGATAAAATTGAATATGGATAAAACCCGAAGTAGAAGAAATTCTCTTGAGTCCGGGCGATTTCACGTCAAATGTTAGAATCCAAAACGAAACGAAAACGAAGAAATTCTGCCCTACAAGTAGAATTTCCTTGATATTTTAATAATATTGAAAACTTTTCTGATATCTTTCTTTCTATATTGATTCAAATGTGATTTATATATTTCCGATTTATACAGATTTCATTAAAATCTATCTTTTTATATTATCATGGTTTTTTTTTTGGGCGGTGTGGGCTTGGATATTGTCGTTATATAGTTGATCGATTCGTGATTTAAATCGTCTTTTACAAATAGCTGACGTTTTAAGGCCCGCATGAACAACACGTGAAACGATGCGCAAATTCAAACACTAGGACTAAGTTTCGAGAAGTTTCCAAGTTGTATGCCCATATCAGCAGGGAGTACAAGGTCCAAGTGAACTCTCTATAGTCGTCGAAAGAAACAAAAACCAAATTCACCTTCTTTGTTGTTGAATCAACGATTATTTCCATAATAACAGATAGTTGTAACAAAATCAACCCTCAATTTAATTTTTATATTATTATTGATGTATTTATTTTTATGACTTTTCATCCCCTTAAATTTAAAATTTCTCTCTTATACTAAAATGCCTATAGTAATATTTTTCTACATTATGATAATAGAGTTGTTGAAACTAAAACATTTTTGTACGAAATATTCAACAGACACGCATCACTTTTCTGATTGTCGTTTATTCTCTCTCTTTTTTTTTATGTAAACTTTGATTATGTCTTATTTCTCATTCATTGCTTAGGCGTGACGAAAGTTGTTAAAGTTGCTTTTTATTGTTTCCGATTTAATCAACTTAGGGATGGGTGGTGTTGTTGTTGTTGTTGTTGCTTTTTTGCCTCGTTGTTTTTTTATCACTTAATTTCATTGCTTAAATAGCAAAAATATACAAAACCTATTTTAATTTTCGTGTACACTATATACGCCTTTATAGTCTATTTTAAGTTTATTACAAACATTTCTGCTTATCACAGTACCTATTAACTTTGATATCTATCATAATAATAATAATAGTGAGACTTCTGTTAACCATTAAGATAAAAAATATCTAATTGTGGTGTTTATTTTATAATTTATGTTCGCTTTTTTCTACGGAAAAGTTAAATTACCACCATGACTTTTAAATTACGCTCATTTCATTTTATAGATTTTAGATCACAAGTGATAACGATTTTGATTGTGGAATGAGCTGTTGAGGATTTTAAGAAATCGTTCAGGTTCGTTTGATCGACCCAGTAACCTTAATCAGACATTGTCGTATATACAAAGCACTGTCGTCTTTTGTTAAGACTTTTCAGTATCGATAAATTTAATCTCATATCTGTTCTCTAATGATAAGAGATGTAAGTTACAAATTTCACGTGAAACTTGTTTAGATTGGGGAAATCTCTGTCTTTTCTCCTATTGCTAGTTTATTGTAACTTTCTCTCAAAAGCTTTAAAAGGGATTGTAGTCTAAAGCTCATTGCTATATTCAATGGAATACATCATGCATTTCATATTTTATTATCATACACGTGATAATTATTGCGAGTATGTTGTTATTAATTTCCAACTTTTACCTTTATTAAAACGAAATATTCGTATATAAATAGATAGATAGGTATAGGAGAGGAAATTTGAACAAACTCTTGTTTAATTTTCAATTAAATTCTTGATCTTATAGGATTCTTGAAATTATCTTTGTAGTTTTGTTGTATAATCTCGCCCTTCTTACATTGGATTAATTTTGATAGAAAATCTAATTAAAAATCAAATCACTATTGAATGGTGGTATAGACGAGCAAAAAAATTGGTAATAAAACTATAGGAAAATTCCAAATATTAATTCAACAATGAGATGTAGAATAGAAGAGAACAAATAATAAAAGCCACGATCAAATCAATCGTTGCTTGTGGACAGAGTAAACAGATATTAATATTTAACTAGGGGTTCTCCCTGTAGAGTCACTGAATAGCCAATATCTAACTACCTTCCTATATTTGGTAAACACTTTACATTTTACATAAATGCACAGTTCAAGTTTCAATCTTTACTTTTCGATATATGCCCCATATATATTGTTAAGGTTGCTTGAATTTTCTTCAAATTGTGTTGAACTTAACACAATTATTGTTAAACGTATAATGTTTATTTAAAGATACACACTAATTACAAAGTTGCTATGTTCGTGTATATCTGAAAGGGAAATAGCAACACATTGTTTGATTATTAAATATAAATCTGCACGTTTCCAAAATGAAACTTTTCAAATTGTCAGCTGTTTAGAACAGCTTTGACTAACTAATTAATTCAACTGACCCAAACGTGGTAGCTTACGAAAAGCAAATATCACTACACTATATTGGGTAATTAATTCATTTTCAATTTATTGACAATTTCAACTACAAAATTTCAATTACAAACTACTTACAAATCACCAAAAAAAAAAAATCCACTAAAAACTGTCGATATCAATCGATTCTTATACATTTCTGTTTCTATTACCAAATTACTACCATTTCTAATATGCTTTTTTGGTCTCTGTTCATTTCATTCTATCTTAACAAAACTTGTGCGAAACTTTCGATTGGATAAAATGAACAGGAAACGGCATGAAGTATGTGTTTAATGTAGCAGAAAATAATGACGAATCGACGCTGTCTGTTGCTTATAACAGCTAATATAGAGTCGTTTATTAATTTGGAGGAACTGGGAAGTTCCCAGCAGTATATTCATTAATAACCGTCTCACCTACCTTTCGCATTTCAAAAACAGACCACCGTAAATAACTAGTTTTGATGATGTGCTTTTTACACTACACATACGATTTGGAAAAAAAAATAATAAGAAAAACAACCAACATGTCTTCTATACCACACACAGACTTGGACGAAACATACAAAACAAAAAGGGGTAGTTTTGACGTACAGTTACAGTAATTACAACACTGATGCAAGCATATAATTATTTAAAAAAAAGCTTCAAGCATCTGATTTATCGATTCTCTAATTCAGTGTAGTGATCTTGTCCTAAACTATTTTCCCATTTTTTAACGCAAAAACAAACAAGATACAAACATTGTCACAAATTTTGGCGTGTATATCCCCTTTAGAACCAAACCATCTATTTAAATATGCATAAGAAAAACGATGTCTATTATTATTAATGTTTTGTCGAAAATAACCGTAATTACCTGAATATTTTAATTTACTATTCCCGTAATATTAATCAGCATTAATGATAATACCGCTAATAACGATAATAATCACGATAATTGACTTGTAATAAAATATGAGGTAATTAGTGTTAATTTTCAATATATTTAAAAATGTTGGTTAATTTTGGTGGATGCGCCGGGCGCGCTGTCAATCAGTCGGTTAAAGACAAATTGCCCATTATCGTTGATTAAAAAATTTCAAAAATTAAATCGCTTATCTCTTATCACCATGATTATAATTATCGTAATTTCTAATGTTATTGTTTAGATTTAATTTTGATTTTTGTATCCGAAAAAAATATCCGGATATTTCGTCTGATACAATTTTCTCTATTTTTGTGTGTATTAGTGTGTGTTCCTATCTATATGTGTGTGTGTGTGTGTGCGTTTGTGTGTAAGTGTGCAACAGCAATATTCAATGTTGGGAAAAAGTTTGGTGAAACTTTCCGAGGGGTCGATTAACTTCGAGCTAACCAAACAGAAACTGTACCAAACAGTTTGTCAAGTTGAAAATTCACTCCCGATCTATTGTTGGAGAAATTATAGAAATTTCTTATTTATTTATTTAATTTTGATGAGAGAATTTTTATTAAAATTTCCAATAATATAGATTTTTTTTTGGTAAAAATATCTGTTGTGTATATTAAATAATAGAGAGGCGTTATCTAGCAGTGATTCCACCCACGTACCGTGTGAAAGTGTATTTCTGACGGTTAGGCGTCCTGGAGGCGGATCTGGCGACGCCAATGGCGCTACTGATGTACACAATCCTGGGCGGTTCACGTCGACGCACGCTACACTTTTCACATAGAAAGACGAAAAAATTCCGACGAAAAAATAATAATATAAGCTATCTATAAAAAAATAACAATATAACGTTGGCCTCGATTTAACGGACAGGTGGAATTTATCAAAATTTTTGAAATAATTGCCTCTAACAACATTTATTCAAATTATAATTAGAGTTTGCTAAATAACAATAATTTATCGATAAATAAATGACGACAAAAAAAAATACGAATAAATGAAATTGTTATTAATAATTCTGTTTGTAAGTTTTGAAAAGGGAATACGATGAGGTAAAAGTTTCCAACCAAGTTGAAGTTATGGCCCGCGTAAAAGTTTTAAACTGTTGTTACAAGTATAACAAGTAGGTCTAAAGTCATCCAACAACTATGGGTACAATTTCTAAAACAGAAAGTATGGATTTTACTTTCTGGTTATTATTCCAGTGACCTTTTTGAAAGTGTAAAAAGCGAATAACGGTAGCAGACACAATCGATAATTGTCGTAAATAAAACTTTTTGGCGACCTAATTTTACAAAAGTTTTTCGTTCTTTCAACTATACAGAAAACATTACAAGACTTTTGTCTTTTTGAATGGAAAGTTCAAGTTCTAGTATAACCGACCAATATTGTTATTTTCGTGATAAAAATTGTTATCAAAAACACAACAAATATTCATTGTAATCTATACATATGTGGAAAATGTGAAAGCTTCAGACTGGCATAAAGCACACAATTAAATCATCTTGATAAATTTACAACAAGTATATCGGTTGGTGTGTGTTTTCCTATAGTTTTCCCATTTGTAGCTCAAACACATATACATACACACACATATGATAGATATAAATGTTATAATACGTAGACGATATTTCCAAACAAGGATAGGCACTTTGTTTTTGCTGTAATATCTAAGCTCTTATCTTTTCGCGTTCGAAGCAAAACCCTCAGCTTCTATCTATATATAGATACAAGAGTTTTCTATTTGTATGTGAGTGTGTGTGTGTAGATTTTGATCGAAAAGGGAGATATTAGATAACAGGACTGACCAAACAATAATAACATAACGAGTACTGTTCTACCACTTATACGTACATATCTGGATGTTAATTCAAAAAGAATACTTGAATTGGCCCAAACTTTATCAATTTCAGTTCGATTAAATAGCAACAAACGTATCGTCAATTGTGTGAAAATAACAAACAAAAAAACATGAATATTGTTGTTTTTTTTTTTTGTGAAATAAAAATGAAACCAAGCGGAAAATTTCAGCGTAATCTATTGATGGTCAGACTGATAATTTTACACTAAAACTTTGTTTTAAAAGTTTTGGTTAGAACTCTTTGATCTGTAAAGGGACTTTGAAGCATTTTGACTCAACTATCTACGTCTATATATATATATGTGTGTGTGTCGGTTCACTTATGAAAGTCCGTTGAGGTTTTCAGATTTCAGTTCTATAAGGGAGTTTTGAAACGGCTTAATCGAGTTAACTATCCAAAAGTGACGTGGCTGTACGTCCGGTGGCAAATTAAATCGTTCTTTTCTTTTACATAATTACCCCCTTATAGAACTTTGCTCTTCACTCTACTGTATGGACCATCGTTCTCTACATGTGTATGTGTGTACGTATATATATGTATTTGAATTAACCCGGAGTCGGCTTCAGTTGATCTAATTATTCTATCCGCAGCCGGAGCACTAAGCTAAAGGCTAAATAACGCGTCTTTAATCTCAGTGAGCGTAGAGACATTAGCAAAAGCTTTCTAGAAGCAACACACCCGGGTGGCCACCCTAGAGGACTAATGTTTCACTCATACTCCACTTATACGATTCCAATTTTAAATAATTATTGTTTTTTTGGTTTATTTTATAAAAATCGTACAATTTCCACCGGATTTGCGTAATAAATATTTTATTAAAGAATCGACCACGATGAACGGATGGATGGATGAAGAGCATACAAGGGTGATGTTTTATACTTTATAAATTAAGAATGAGTAGTTTATTTTTGAATTAGTGATCTTAGTACGGCCTCGAGCTGCTTACCTGCACCGTCTAATTACTAAATCAGCATCACTAAACTTTACTGTGTGCGGTCATTCATTAAACTTGAAAACTTGGAAGAGAGTTCTTGCCTTTAACCCTCCATCCACCCTTATTTTTCTCTCTTTCTCTTCCATACCCTTCAACATCAACGTACATACAGACAAACTTGTAGTTCTCTTCTGGTATACTCCTATTCCTTTTCAACTTGTATTCATCGATAAATTTGCTGGTGTATAGTTTTAAAATGCGAAATTCGTTTAATTATCCGCCTAATTAATGTGAAGTTTAATAATAATGCTGCACGAACAATAACTGGGTTGATTTATGGTATTTTACCAGTCTTTCGGTGTTTTCGATGTATTTTCGGCTTTTATTATACACACATGAACAAACGTCAAGTGGCACATAATCAACTTCTAATTTTAATTTGTTCAAAACCGTAAAAAAAAAACAAAGATATAGGAAAAAAATTCATTTATATCTGTATGATTTATCGGACATTATGAAGATTCTTCATTCCCTCTATGGGTGGTCTTTATTGTTCGTTACTGATTAAGGACATACCAATACAATAGTAAATAGCTTTATCTATCGAACAATCTCGGTCGTTAATCCAGCAATATTGGCAGGTAATATTGCTGCTACTTATTTTTATCGTTTATTAGAAATTGTTTATTGTATACATATTGCCAATGATGCTTATAATATGATCATTAAGTAGAATCTCTATCTAACAATCTTTTTTTTTTTTTTAATAAAAGTAATTGTAATTTACTTATAAGCTGAGGAATTGTTGAACAGTCACGACAACTGTACTGCTGTTGCTGACAACACACAATATTGGTCTGTCCGTTAGTATTCAACGACTAAAATCCGTTCGTTGTTCGGACTGTGGTGGTTTACTTGATGTTTACTTTGGGATTGCTAATTACGAAGTCTTAAGAGCTAGGGTAGTCTTAATATGCAACAGAAAATTCGCCAAGCGTAAGCAACGGTTGGCTGATTCGTTAAGCGATACCATTCACTCAAATGTTTGTCTTAATTACTTGATTTCGTTTTACTCTCCATAATTCCTATTTTTTTTCTCTTCTCTTCCATGATGCTAGTAATATCCAGCTAGATATTTCAAATTATTTTCGTTTTTTTTTTTCAAAAAATAAACTTGAATAGAGAAATCCTAGGTATAGGGTGGATTGAAATTAGAATTTTGTTACTTTGAACTAGTGAGTTTGACTGGGAAATGGCATTTAATATGACACAATCTTAAAGGTCCAATATCCCGGATTTGGACGACTATTTGAACAATAGATACTGTCCGTATATAGTTGAAATCGTACTTATCGATGCGGAAACGTACAGATTGACAAACGCTGTTCTCCGTTTGTCAACCGAAACGTCTATTGTCACATACTAATGTATATCTGATTGGACCAACGTTTTCTTTTATATATCTGACTCATGATGCTTTTAATGTTTTATTTCAGTAAAAAAAACAAAACAAAAGATAAAGAATGAATAACGTAAAATTGATCAAAATAAGTATAAAATATCCGGCAGGAAATTTGTCGGAAATTCGGTTTACATATCTCTTTTACAGATATGTTCGGCTCATGTTGCCTATCAGTGATCCCCTGATGATTCTCTATATATACATATAGCGTAGCGTACAGTTTTATCTGCATCAACTCATCTTAAGTTCCATTTTATTTGTACATTAACAATTCATAATCTACAAAAACGAAAAAAATGACCAAGAATTTTATTTAATTAAATACACTGATGCTCTTGTCTTGTGTTTGGGCTAATTTAAGCGCTATATACTGAATATGTCATGTGCCAGAAAGTTGGACATTTACATCAAAAATTTAAGGTGACGCGGGTTCGTTGTCGACTTCATTATACTTTTAAAGCGAAACTGTACGAGTGTAAAATAGTAAATGATGGCTTTTTAGATGTTAGATAGTATATGTATGTATGTATATGTATATGTGTAAGGAAAACTACAAGTAGAACACATTAGTGTCTGTAATTTGTGTCGTCCAATATTCTCTAACATCATTAGTCGTTTAGGTTGGAAAGTACGAGTAAAGTGTGGGCTGTGCCGGACAAGACATTAGCGACCCTAATTGCTTTACGCGAGAACCTCAGGTTCCTTCACGGCCCTCTCGCTCGACACTTTTCCTATAAGTTTCCTGGTTAAGCATGCTTATTACTGACATGGGTCTAGTCGACTGAAGGTAGATTTTGTTAATAATAGAATAGATGAAATAGCACCTTTCTAATGTACATTTATTGACAAATAAAACACCGAAAATTCTTTTACTTTATAGATTTAGGTCATATCTCGTCAATTTTCAGTAAATGTTACATTTTTTGCTCTATTATAATATGAATATTTATTATTAACGTTGGTTTTGTATAATAAATGAATAAAGCATGATTACAGACATGACAGTAGTTGTAGTCACTTTTGTCAATCTCTCAACACCATGTCTATATAATGTTTTCTGGTCACGCTTCAAGCTGTCGCCACAGATTACTTGTACAGACGTGTTAACGTGCTGTATCTGTTTTCCTTGCCGACATCATTCCTCCAGTAATCTATTCTTACGTAATATTAACACATTACCTTTGATTAGAAACGAAATAGTCCAGCTTTACGTATTTTTTGTGTCCAAATCGAAATTGTACTCGACGTCGTCTTTCAAACTACTGCAATAATGTTGTAGTATACATACAAATACATATAAATAGTATAGTAAATAGTAGCGTAACACTAGCAGTAGTAGCATTTTGCCGGGGTAGCAGTTTAACAGTTCCGCAAGTGCGGGAACAGCTGGAACGGACAGATTCATTTTGGATTGCGCCATTTCCATTCCGCGCTCCTTGCTTCTGACCGCGAAACTTTCCAGGTACTCGCCCGTCTAGACTAATCACCTACACTGGCAAATAAACTAACCGCACACCTAACGTGCCCACCCTATATTAAGGGGTTAGGTGGGTATTTCCAGGGACTGGTGGTTGTCAATGTCCAACTTGAAACAGTTTCTAATATAGCTTTATAGAAAAAAGAAAATTGTAATTTTTATGTTTTAAATTAGTGAGAGAGATTTGGATTGACAATAAATGATTTAAAAAGGGTCTGTTAATTTTATAATGAAGTCGTAAGAAATTATGGTCCGTCATTAAAATATCATGGACAGTTTTTCATTAAATTCATCTGCTCTGATAATCCGGGTTATATTTTGTCCTTTTTCCTATTCAAAAAGCTTCTGCCGATTTTTCTTTTAATATCATCATGATGAAGGGGTTAGCTGGTTAATCCGTTCCGGTAAAGGTTCGTCATCATCATCGTCAGTGTTGTCGTTGTCGTCGTTGTCGTCATCATCGTTATTACGTGGCGGTAGAGATTTTAATTTTAATTAGCATCGTTCCTTTGTGTATCAGCTACATTTGAGGCAATTTCCTCAACTCCTTGCGAAATATAGGAGAGACTTACGCTTGGCCGCTTCTTGGTCCGAAACAAAGAACACCATCGTATTGGACACAATACAGCTCCTCGCGCTTCCGTTGCATTGTGGCGGTGCGTTAAAGGGTGGATAATGTGAAGGATAAAGGGTGTTCTCTCTGTTCTCTGTTTTAAGAACAAGACGATGAAGAAGTCTCGCTTAAGAAATTACATACAACACAACATAGTAAATAGAAGTGGAGAACAAGTGAATTGCTTTCAAGACGTCGTATAGTCATTGCCGTCAACATTAAGAAGTTCTGTTGTCTTTGTCGACATCATTTACTAAAGAATGTTTCTCTATACGGTTTTAAATAGAATGAATTTTCGTTAAAATTTGAATATCAAGATAATATGTAGAATTTTATTTTTTTGTCGTTTTCCATTTGAAATGAATGATAGGAGAATGTGAAATTGGGTTCTATATAGACAAGACAACTAAGATTAAAGTGTTCATGTTACAATGGCCACGGAACTAATAACAGGAGCATCTATCCCCTTTATGATTCTCCTTCTTGCTGTCAAGGATAATCATAATAGCATTAGACGAATGAGTCCGTCGTGGTTAATCGGTACTGACTTACTAATTACCGTTCTAGGCACAATGGAAGAACGCTAGAAATACATCAAATAACCAACCAGTAGTAGGTCTCTAGACATAGATTTAATCAATATTACACTCCCTACCTTTATTATTGTAAAGCTAGACTTGTCAGTTTCTATTATTACAATAAAACTATCACAATTACGTATATTGTTTTCTCTATAACACTCACCGTAGAGAGAACAGGATATTTTTACTAAAAATTCATGTATGTGTAGAGTTTATGTAGTGATGTGATTATATCGGCTCTTGTTGCTTAATAGTTAGAGTTTTATTATGCGATTCTGAGGCTTAGTTCAATACCTTGCAAGAAATACATGTTAGCTATGTGAACATTAGTATGTAATGGGGTATGTCTGAGGATCAACGATGGACTTGATCCGGCCTACGCACGCCTTGAGTTAATGTGTTGCACCCTAATGACTAGGGATGGACTCGACAACTAAAACCCCCCAACATGCCTTTAAGTCGCCATACCACCCACTTTTACAAAAGCTTAGTAGCCTTAGTCTTAACGTACATCCTACTGTACTACGCGCAATTATCACACGGTTTATTGTTGTTGGTACGGTTTAGCTTCTAGCTAGAATATTTAGTCCTCTTTAGTGGCTTGATTTGACTTTGAAATTATCCTAGTGGATCAGGGAGTAGTGTGTTGATGTATTAACACGAAATCCAACAATTTTTTTGAAATTTCTATTGAACGAAGAAAAAATATCAGTAAAATTGGGACGATTTTTTTTTTATGGAAAAGTCCAAGACTAACTCTGCATGTGAAAGATGATGATAACAAGGCGTCGAATGAAGAAGAACTCAAATCGAATTTCTGTTATTCACAAATTCTAGAGCCGCTCCGACTGAATCTACATATATTTGTAAAGGTGATAAGGTGGTCGGACCGTGCATTTTATACTTTATGAAGTTATAGAAACCTGAATTTACTTCTATATAGTTTCGTGTAGGCAGCCACATACGAATGAGGGAAAACTAAAGGACCTACACACATACACGTACACATAAAATACACAAAATACTTTGATAACGTTATTTGTGATCATAAAAACCTGATATTTGCCTATAAAATTTATTGTGTAGTTAAAAAAGTGATTCTTACTTTTATGGGCACGTTTACACATTTGTTATGGGTATTACAAAGCAAATAACATCATGGTTGTCAACAAATTTATAGATTGTCATAGTTGTGGGATTATTAAAATTTCAAACTATAGTTTTGCAGATATTCACACTAATTCACAACGTGTAACTTTAAATAATAAAGAGTTACATATAGAAAGGGTTGATTTTTCATGGATAGTTGATAATCTAAAAACTAAATTCGTTCCATTTTGTTGAATTCACTTCAAACGTTACCCTTTTGACCATGAACGGTCATCAAAGGCGATGTTGAATTATTTTACTAGAGGAAAATTAAGTTTTCGTGGGTTTCCGTTTTGCCTTAGAATTGACCAATAATATCACATCTAATGTATGTATGTGTATATATATATATATGTTATATACATATATCGGCTTCCTGTTTAGTTTATACTTCAATAACAACTCATTAACGTAGATCACATTAGCCTCTTTGTTGTCTGAAAACTTGGTCGACCCTTGGTCACTTATAATAGCGACATTCTGTCCTTTCAATTTAATAAACTTGTTCAACATCTGATGATTTTTGTTTCTAATATACGATAACCAAACAATATTTCTCATCTTATTCTATGGATCGATAATAATATAGTTTTGGGTGGAATTCGGGTGGTTTCTCAAAACAAACTTAATGGTTTTTGACCAACACTAATTACCAATCTACAATTATTTTTAAAACTTACCAAATTGTATAATAATACAAAGACTTAGGCTATAGTAAACTTGAGTTTACGATGGAATAGTTTTGGAATACTCAAGTAGGATGTGAAGTCTAGGAGTTTATCTGAAGGACTAAAACTCTTCAGTCACGTGTTTACTCAACTTTCGATTGTATACAAAATTATTATCAGTCCTCACCCTTATCACACAAACATCTCTATACTACAACAGTATAAAAAAAACATCTGTTTATATCTTCCATATATTTGTCAACAGTTAATAAAAATTGTTTGGTGTGTGAAAGTTTTGAAAATACAAACAGGTTAAGATGAACGTGATCAGAATATTTAGGGAATATCTTTCAAGACAGAAAAAATTCATATCTTTCACTCTCTCTCCAGAAAGAAACAATAAAATAAATCATTTGTTAAATGTTTCTGGAGGGTGAATGAGACGATCTAATAAAAACAATGAAATTGAATAAATTACCAATATTGGTTATTATTACAATTTCACGCCATTGATTATGGCTAATGATAATATGAAATTCTCAACTACCTTGTTATAATCAAGACAGAGAGGGTGGGATTTGAGAAATACACACACACAAAAAAAGAAGAAGAAAAACGGAAAAATTATCAATCTACCGCCACAGCAAACGAGGCATCATTTGTTTTATTATTTTCATTTGTTCGTTCACAGTCCACTTGACGCCTGTAATTATTCTTCGTTTTCCGAATATTATATGAGAGCAAGTGAGATAGATTTAGAAGAAAACTTGAACAAGTTTTTAATTTTTTTTTTTTTCATTTTATAAAAGTCTTAATTGAAGGTACACATTGTACACCATGTTTCACTCTTTCTCCATTGTCTTGATAATTTTTCATTTCACCAGCTACCTCCTGTCCTTCTCCATGATTTCAACCGTTCATATTTAGCTGTAATGTTTTAAAATACAACAGTGTAAGCCAAAGTTTCCCACTCATCTTGTGGGATGATATTTTAATGTAAATTACAGCCAGTATCAATTCGGTATAATGTAGTTAATGGAACAGATTCAATTAGGTGGAAATACGGAAATTATTTTTTTTTTGCCTAGAGCGTTGTGTTTCAATAATCACATAGCGATAAACACGATGACACGTGATTGTCCAAAACTTTTCAGGACGTAGTGATGGTTGAAATTACCGAACATATTGTTTACAACAAACACAACGAACATCATCAATATAATGTTGGGCTAATATTAATGACCTACAAGGGAAAAGTTTTGGTTGATGGTGGTGATGGTGACAGCAGTTGTGGTAAGCGGTAACACCGTTACAGTTTTTGTCTCCGATAGAATCGAATAAAATCTTTAGATCTAATTACATTTCACATATAGTTTGCCCTATATTGTTTTTTTTTATTTGTTAAGTAGAGTTTCTTTGATTTAGTTGACATTGCACCTTGTGTAATCCATTTACTATTCATCAGCTTTTATTTACAGTTTCTACGAACGTAATCAATCATTGATTTCTTTCTTTTGCTATTTGTTTTTTTTTTTTTTTGGAAACTAGAAAGCAAGATTTCGTTAAGTCTATTTGAAATATATGACCCATGGAATTGGATGTTTTATTTCTAGTAGAATGTCGCTAGGGAAAGAATCGTAAGGATTGCTGTAAAGTTATGTGTTCATGTATGTGTGTGTATGTGTTTGTTGTCTGTGAAATTCATGATTTCCACCCAATTTCTCAGCAATCGTGAAGCAATCTGGCCAACAACAACAGCAAACTATTCGAACTAAGAATTTTAACAGCTCGATTGTGTAGCAATAGTCAGACAACAGGGAGGTGGTGGGCCCTCCCATAACATTTACATTATACTGGACATTCCAATGATGATCACTTGAAAATTGCATGCCAGATTCATGACCACAAGACAATTTCAATTGTCGTTTTTGTTATCAGTAGTGGATTTAATTAAATTTTTCAGTTCCTGTCCAAAATTCACTGCACTTCTAGCAATTTTTTGAGGATAAAGTTTTGTAATTTTGACCACCAACAAAGGGTTCTTCTAAACTATAGGTTCTAATTGATTCTAGGGCCACATTGTATAAAAATCACATGATAAATAATTATTATCAACTGTGTTAATCCTATAGTAGTCAAGATAGTTATCCTGGGGTTGTAGAAGAGAGGTGTCGGCACTAGATCAAAGGCGCAATAAGGGCATTAAGGGGCGGACAGGGGTATCATTAGCTAGCCACTGGTCGGCGTTAAACGTTGACCGTTTATCACCAACCACCTTGACTCGTAATTTGTCATCGCCTAACGTTCCTTCTATCTATCTCTCTCTATCTTTCTGTTTATACATATATATTTATGTGTATGTATGTGTGTGTGTGTGTGTGTGTGCAAACATTACACAGATATATCACAATGTTTACAGTGTTAGACCTCTATACCTTTACTAAATGTACAACACGTCACCGTGATATCCAACCAAATATTTGAAAGGGCATACTTTGCGTTAACGTAAAGTTGATTCTCATTGACTAAATAGTAAACAAGTGCCATATTGTATTACCCTTTTCAAAGGTGTATTAGATTCAGCACGTGCCATAAAAAACCAAATTTACAATTATTGCTGAAACTCAACCTAAACAAACTTCCTTCTAGTGTTAATTGTACTGAAATTACACCAACTTTGGTATTAATAAAATAATTTTATTTTTACTCTTCCATTTTTTTTTGTGTGTTGTACTTTAAAGCAGATGCTAGCTGTAATATTTATATAATGTCTCTTTGATCGATCCAGTCGGATGGTCTTTGAGACGCCATATTTAATTATAGAGAACGTGTGATGTTTTAATCATTATAAGTAGCTACCTAGGAGAGTTTCCAACTTTATTTGTTTTCTTACACAAAGTCTGAGTGAACGAAGCAAGATTATCTTGATTAATGGCAAATATTTTGACAAATATCCGTATCGTACAAGTAAGAATTGATGTAAAGTAAAGTTCTCTTCAAGATCATATGTGAAAATGTAATAACAACATTGTGTTGTTATATAGTTTTTTTATTTATTAGTAAAGAAATTTGAGATAACAACAATTTTGCTATAAGCCAAATTTTAGGAATTTTCACTAAAATTATAGATAGTTAAGTAGGTGGGGAAGTTTATGGTATTATTTTCATTAAAGATGATGGGAACTGAAGTATTGCCAAGTTTGATAGGAAAGTTAAAGGAAATCCATGCGAGTAAACACCTTTGGTTTATAATCTTTCACGCAGCATTTAATATGTGTAGTAGAAAGTAAACGAAGCAGACTCGACTGATTATAGGTAATGTCAGAAATATTGAGGTGGATTCTCTTGAACATTGTTCAAATTTATCATCTTTCTATGTATAAAACATCAATAATAATTCAATCTCGTGGCATTGTTTTTTCTGTTATGTTATATTATAACCAGTTGGTGAGTATTATTCAAAATTTGAATGGGAATCTGTAATAAATCCACATTCAATTCATCTATACACCTATACACATACATATATGACAATATATAAATAAATCCAGCAGACTGTCACAAAAGGCTTTATACCTGCAACAGATTGTTAAATTGCGAAGTTAGAGAACGGAGGTGCGAAATAATTAGCACCGTCAGGACGATTCACTGGCATATCCATATAACTAGAGAATCCCGTACATTGAAAACGAATATTTTAACAAACTAGCACTTCGTTAATGTTACTCTTCTCTTTACAATTCTCTCTCATCTATACCACCCTCCAAAATACATAATAATAAAATACAATAGCACTCAACGGTGTCGCAACCTAATTATGAAAATTTGACAAGAACACGTTGCGGGCTAACGATAATTGATGATGGCAACCAAACGATGCTTTATATTTAGTCATGATGGTGAGAGATGATGACAAAGATAGAATAAGTGACAATGGGTAACAGAGAGAGATTTTAAAGGTTTCATGTACTTCTTTTCACACCCACCACTATATATATATATATGATGTGAAGATCAATTTAATAAATCCCAGCAATAATTAAGGCATAAACTTCATCCTCAAACTATTAACAAAGCCAAAATTAGTCAGAGACGAATAAAACAGTCGTTCGCTTCAAGTTACATTCACAACACATTACGTAACGCGCGTAAAGCTGAATCTATTATGCCATCTGCAATAATGCGACCATATTGTTTGATTCGTTTCGTAGTTTCTCTCTTCCCGTGTGTTGTATGAGGTTTCTATATTCTCCAGAACACACACACACACACACACACACACCATCCTCCTATTTTCTCTAAAGTCTAGGTTCTTTGTCTGATAATAATTGTTATATGTTTAATCTAGACTAGATTCGCCTTTTCTTTATCGAAACTTCGAAAAACGTTTGTGGTCGAAATCTTGGCACGATTTCTTGACAACGAAAAGTGGCTTTTTAAAAAGTCCCCGTTAAAAATATTGTCTGTTGCCATTTCCAGTTTACTACGTTATTAGTGAAACAAAGATGAGAGAATGAACGACAGAAAAAAAAACACACAGATTGGGGAGTGTGAAACAAAAGAAGATCAAGGAGAATAACATCTAGTCGTCAGCGTTGATTGCTGTATTATAAGGACATGAGAGTTAAGGGTGTGGGCAATGAGCATCGTTGCTCAAACACCTACTAAAAAGAATCTGTTTTAAAAAGGGACATTAGGGGGAAACGGCCGATTTACAGAACAACTGAACTAAGAGGGTGTTTGTTTTTTAACGAGATTCACTCTAATCATCGTTCACTTCTTTATAAACTCATCTAAAAAGCTGTTTTTTTTTCCTCCTCGTGTTTACCACGACTGTCACAACAGAGGGACTTGAGATCCTTGACAAAATATCTGTTCTATAGTTTTTCCACTCTCTTCTCTCTCGTCTAGTTCTTATTTAATAACACGCTATATTTCGAAGGCCTCGACAATATGTTCAGTTCTCCCGAGTTGTTACTTTTATTATATTCCATCAAGATTGTTCAAATTATTGTTGTTGCTCTTGGTCAAGTCTCTCCTATACTATTTGCTGTTGTTACATCACCGGCTGTTGCCTTTTCAGATCTCTACACTTAACGACACACTCATTTATTTGGTCCGGTTAATGAAATTATAGCTAGTGTTAGGTCATACCGACCGCAATCTTCACAGTCTCCCGAGGAAGTCGGCAGAGTGAAATTACAACAATTCGTAGATGGGGCGACGGCAGCTTTGGTGGCATCAACAACGACTATGGGGCATCGTGTACGTTGCTTATTTCCCGTCATTACCCAGAGCTCATTTGTTTTGCCCGGGTGTCATTTGTTAAGGAAGTGCAAAATGTGTGTGGAGTCGTCGAGCGGAGAGAAACATCAGTGGAGCCGTAGTCTTCTGCGTATACACTAATTAAATCCGGGATGCTCCCATACCACGCTGACCCCTATCGTTGCACCCTGATATATTTCTGTTGATCGATGATTAGGAACATTACAGAGGTGTCATATTGCACTGAAAATATTAAAAAATGTTTTCATTACAATTTAAATGTGTTTGTGAAAAATGGTGGATGCGCCGGGTAAATTTTTTATTAAAAAAATGGTGGTAAATTTCATTTTATACAAAGTAAACGGCGCTATATTGACGTTTTCCACTGATTTTGGGTAACTAAGAAAGAGCTTGTTGGATGAGTAAGTAGATGTGCCATCATATACCGCATTTGTGTGGTTCTTCGTCTTCAAATCGGGATGCAAACCGCTCAGCCTTGCTGCAGGCGATACATCTCCAATCCGGCCCGGTTATCATCCGCGTACCGCCCCAAGGCTAATGTGGTATCATAGGCTGTAATTAGCCGACTGAGACTACAAGATAATGTACTTCTCCAGCATAAATCTTTCGTACTCTGTCGCACTTTTACTGGTAGATATTTGTGACAAACTTAACAGAAGTGAGATGGCAAGTTGGAGCCCTCCGGTATAGTGGTAGAACCGTTGCTGCCGTTCGCGGAGCCGAGGGGAAATTATTAAATTATATTAGGTATATATACTAAGCAATAAAAAAATATAAGAAGATTTCACTAGGAGATGGTTTGCTGTTTATATTTACTTATTTATTTTCAATTTTCTTATAATTTTAAAAACTAGCCCATTTTTCTAATGAAACATGAAGTTATAAATATAATTTCAACTTCTATCAGAGATGGAAATCTTAAATGTCAAAAATAATATCAATTCAATGTTGAAAAACAATATTTTGTAGACAGATACTCTGTATCTTGTATCATCGGTCATCGTTCGTTTTTATCCATCCTTTCCGGTATTAGGACACCCTCGAACTTCCCGTCAATTCAATAACATTGCCGAGGGCGCGCGCGAGAAACTGTCTGCATATTTGTTTTGATTTTTAGTCAGAACGGTTGGTAGATGCGGGGGCGGAATGCATCCATCCCTTGAATCTATGATAAATGGGGACGTAGACGAATGGTTTATTGAAATGCCCCGGTGTATAAGTTTTGCGGCCGGAATTCTGAAATCACAAATAATACTAGAAAAGAAAGAGGATGAGACCTTTATGAATCAAAGATAGAAAGTTGCCTTTTTATGGATTACTTTTCTGTTTCCGATTATAGAAGATTTAGATGATTTAAGAGCAAACAACAACCACCAAATTTTAATAGAAAAAAAAACTAGATTTTTTCTTATTTTATTTATTAAGTAGTAAGACACTATATTAGATACATTTTAGATATAGAAATGGAAAAGGATAGAGAGAGAGAGAGATGTTGTTTCTAGGCATAAAATACTGAGCAAGCAATTCATTATCTCGATACTCCTAAGTGATCATAGTGAGGCTGATAACAGGAAGTAGATGATTAGAAAAAGTCGTAGAGATGTCGCTGGAAGCACGCACAAACAACAAACAAGCGGGGCCACCACCCTGATTTACGATGGCAATTCCTCTTTATTTCTCTCCTGGCTCGTGAATGCTTCCAAATCTACTTATTTATCGAACTCAAATCATCATGTATTGATGGCAATCTCTTTCTCTCTTACAGTTGTTGGTTGTTATTGGTTACGACTCATCTCGAATCAACTCCACAAATATCAAAGTTATCTATTCATTTTTTTTCTTTGCTTCTTTAGTTGCTTTTATTATTACGATTATTATTCTAGTTACATACAGATATGTATTATTACTATTATTATATGATCGTGTGGTAGTTTTCTCATAGAAACCTTGAATCAATAAGTGCCTTTGATTTTGTATAACGTAAATATCTTGAATTGCACAATTTTAAATTAAATTAAAACGATCTTTGATCGTGTTAAAATCTTCTACTATGGGGATTTCAATTTTAATGTCAACTCCTTTTACATCAAACATGGCAAACTTTCAGAACCGAGCAAGTTTATAAGTTGGGCATATAGAATTTCTTAGCGAATTATTTCGGGCCACATGCAGACGTCTCATGTAATAGTTAAGAGAGAAATAAGAACAAAGTCACGTAAAATATCAGATGAAATACAACCCTTTCTACTTACCTACTATTTTATGACAAAAGATATTAATATCGCGATATAAGTCTAATTAACAAAAACGTGAAAAAAAAATTAATTCTATATCAATTCTAAACATAAATCCCTTGTCTTTAGGGGGTTAGTTGTTAGTAATTAGTCACGGTTATATTGTTAGTATTTGTGTGCATGTTAAAATTCTTTATCTGTAAATAATCGACACGAAAAGGAATATTTCTAGGAATGCGTGGTGTAGAGAACACGTGAAGCGTCCTCGATAAGGGGTGTATTATCGGTTTGTTATCGTATAGTATGGGTCACGTGCTTGTCCGTGAGATTGCGGCCCTTGCCTCGTTATTTCATGCAAATCAGGACACAATTGAGACCTCCGGTCAGTTTGGAGAGCAGATGCTGAAAGAGAAGTCAGAATCAAATTTCTACTATAGTGGTGTATACCCTCTTTAGTCTAACGTAAAATCAACCAACACATACATATACATACACACACACACACTGGCACACACATATAAACACTATGACATGAATTGGTTTTGGAAAGTGCTTTTCAGCTTTAACGAGAAACTATTATTCACCATTTAAAAAGGCCTATATCGATATAGATAGATAGATAGATAAATATGTATATAGATATACTGTTGGCGACATAAATACTAAACATAAACTAAACATGATTGATAGTCGTGCATTCTTCCTGTATTTTTATCATAGAAAGAAGATTTCCGGTCTTTAAGAGATAGAAATATGTGTGTATGTGTGTGACTTGGAGTCGAAGTATGGTGCAGTTTTCATGAATAATGTAAGGTTGGTGCGCGACAGACTGTCTCAAACCTAGCTATACCGCTATACTTTTACACCACCAATACGACGACGACGATAAGGGACGAAAAGATTCAAATTGAAAATTAGTTACCTCCACAATTGGTGACTTGAGCTGAGGTGAATTCACAAACAGGTGATTTATTATAGTCGCCGTCGTTGTTGCTGCCGATGCCAATGTAGCCGCCGCCACCGCCGCCACCACCACCACCACCGCTGACGCCAATCTAAACTCCTCTGAAATTGTCATTTGTATGAAGCCTGACTTAATCGTCGTAATTGTAGGTAAATTCGCGATATTAAATCAACTAAAGTGAAAGGGTAACGAAATCTATTCCGTGGAAATTATTCATAATGCTGTGTGTATTTTTGAGTGATTCTTATTAAAGTTTTGCTTCTAAATAGTGGAAATTGTAATGAAAATGTAAAAAAAAAATGTAATCTAGAATAAGGAACTGTAAAATAAAATAACTTCCCTTTTCTTTTTTTTGATCCTTTTGTATTTGTATTCCAAATTCTTTCTACATAAATTCCGGAATAAGTGATCGGTTAACGCCAACCCCAGTTCAGGGATTTTTCTACCCTGAGCACTGTGACTCCAATCTCTTTGTTAGATTTATTAACGTAATCGCTGAAGTAACAAGTTAGACTTTTCTGTCCCTATTTTTCTTTAGACAAAATCTATAACTCCAACTGTTATTCCATTCGATACATACTTTCTTTTTTATCTAATGTTATTTGAATTGATGGAAATGTATATTGTATGTTGTTTTTTTTTTTTTGTTCCGTCCTGGAGCCAATTAAGCTTATTGTGATATTTGGGTAAAGCATGTATGTATAAAGATGAAAAAAAAAGAGAAACATAATTGCTCACGTAACGTTCTACCTCAATTTATGTGGGGGTTTAATATCAAAGTAGGGAAAATCGTTCATCTATACATTACATGGAAAAAGTTTTGTGCTCCTTTACGGAAAAAAGAAAAAGTGAGTTAGTAAGCCTAGTGGTCGGGGCGTGGAATACGAAAAGTACGTGGAAGGGTTCAAGAGTTTGCGCCGTATCCAGTATGATGCTGAATATCGTAGAAGGAAGATTTCAGCATAACACTAGAAACAACGTTGACGACTAGAGCACGTTTATTTTAAAATTCAACAACGATTTCTCGTTTATTATTATATTCAATATAATGTTGATCAAATGTAATGTAAAAGCTCGACCACGGATTATGTAGGGAAGAAGCCCAACTCTTTGGTCGTGTATATATGTGGAAAAGCTAGAGATGGCTTCATTGGGACCTAATCCGCTTAATAGATTCTGTCCAAGGTTGAGCATCTGACGCTGCCCAACCCTTTCAGCTTAGCATTGTTAACACAAGATCCAATAAGTCAAACTCCATCATGTGAAAAAGCGAGCCTACACATAGATTTTAGGACCGGAGATGATCCCTATTCTATCAAAGGATAAAGGGCATGTTTTAATTTCAATATGTTGTACAAAATCAAATCCGGATTCGTTTTCATTAGCTTTTACGAAAAATTCCATGATTTAAATACTAGATATATCTGTACATAATATATACCTATATGGACGATGGGTCAGTTTTATAATAGAACGTCTCGATTCTGTCGTTGTCCTCTTTGAATCGATAGAGAGTATATAAGGCGATCGTCCTTGTCGTTTCGGCGGGCGGGCCGCTCGTGCGTCCATCCCAAGTTCTCTTTAGGAGCCGCAAAGTGTGCTCGGCGTCTGCAGCGACCAGACGTGCAGTACCACCCCTCGTTGAGTCTCGGTAGAAATCGGCGTACTCCGATTTGCCTTCACCGCCACCACTATCACCACCACCACCACCACCACCACCATCACCACCACCACTACCATCATCTTCACCACCACCACCACCACCATCGCGTTCTTTGCCAGCAGGAGCATACGCCAACGACAACCAAGTTCAAGTCCTGCGTCCAGCAACTTACATAGTTGAAGAAGTCGTTCTGCGTTTGAAATGTTTGCCAGTTTCTACTTCAGGTAGGACAAAAAAAAAAAAATTTTTGTTGCATCCACTTTAGAATTCTTGTTAGTTTTGTTGATGTTTTCGATTCTTTTTTCGGGAATTTCTTTTGCATTATTATTTTGGTAAACTTGATATCAATAATAATATCGCGGGTGGACTTTACCAGTTTTCTTTTACGGTCGATATGAACACTAACTTTTCAATGTTCTTTTTAAGTTTATGGCAGTTTGAAAAGTTTTTTTTTTCTTTTCTGGTAGCGGCACCGCCTCACTTAAGGCTATTCATGCTTCTCCCACTTTTTGGGTAATTCAGTTCTGCGCAACCATTTGTCCAATGAATATCTAACATTAGAAGACAATCAGTGCATATCTTTTACAAGTTTTCTTACTAACGTGCGTTTCGGTCGCGTATCATAATTGATTAACAATTCAATAACGAATCAATCAACGAAAGAGTTTATACGATTCCACTATACTATCGTTGATTTGTGACATCTGCACTTCGAACATCAAGGGTATGGTAATGCTCTTCTTGATCGTATAATGAAGAAGCCGAAGTAGATTGTTGTGGAATCTTGATCGACTTTCAACAACTGAAAACCTTCTCTTATAATATGTTAACGTCTCAACGCTATCCGCTTTGATGAATTTTATGCGACGTACTCTGATCTTCGACATATTAGATTGTGGTAGCAACGGATTTTAATGGCATCTGGGAAATTAAACCACATAAACATCATGCGTTGCTTATTGTGCCCTTGATCCTATCTTATCCGCCGCTTTACCCTCGATTATAATCGCTGTTGCTTTTGCCGTGTAGATAACATATTAGTGAACGGTGGACGGAGGAGGAACAACGGAACTATAACCGGAATCAGCAGTTACCATCGATAATAGTGCCCTTCGTATTCATTCTGTCTATCACAAAAAATTAGAGAGCAAGTAAGTTGTAATTTTTGTAAACAAAAGAAACTGCTAGATGTTTTGTATTGTTTCCATAATTGTTGTCTTCACTGAAACAACAATAATTCAATTAAATCTGTTTTTCTGTTCATTCGATGAAGTGCATTTAATTGTTCGCCGATTATTGAATTAGTTTCAAATAGAAGTCATAGCTTTTCATATAAAATGTATTTGCTTTCATACGATTGATCTTGTTAGTTTCTATTATTTACCAGGATACAAACACTAATTTGTATTAATTACGTAGCACTGAAAGGATAAGCTATTCAGCAATAGCATGTTAATAGAGTAAATTCATCTCTTATATTCTAAATGACAAAATAGACGCCAGTTGAGTTTGTTATTTTCCCTAACTGTTGTTTGTATATCTCGTTTAATACACGTATTTTTGACATCTTCGTAAATTTCATCACAATTGATGCGTTAAGCTATAAGAGAACGTATCTCTACTCCGACGGGTAAAAATAATTTGAAAAGATCGGATATACGCACCATATCGTTGATCAACATGTTCTTAATATGACATATGATTATTTATTAGTGTTGTTCAAATTAGATTTTATTGCTCTTTTCTAATCAATTCTTCTAAACCATTTAGTATGAAGAAAATATACACATCCGGAATTGAAGAAATCAATTTTGTTTATATATGAAAAACGAGAAAAATCCAATATAAAAAGAAAAACACATTGCAATTTTATTGAAGCAATTGTGCAACAGATGCGTCGTTTATTATTTTTATAAAATCTGGAATATTCACGATCAAAAAGATATAAAAATGTTTATGATCATGACAATCAGTGTCTTATTTTGTTGATCTTTTTCCTATTTTATTCTCAAAGATAGATCAAAGTTTTGTCATAAAAATTTAATGTTTACCGTTTGGTTGGTTGTTTTTTTTTAAAGATTTCGTTATTTTTTTGAAAGAATTAAAATATCCGACAAATTTATTGTCGTTTTTTCTACCTGTTTCAGGATAATTGAAACGGCTAGACTTGCAAATAACCAACTAACTTTTAACATTTTGTTGTTATGTTATGCTGTTGTGTCATGTAGTATTTCATCTACAAAAGTTTTCTTCTCATCTCTCACATTGTAAATATATAGTTGTGCATGTCCTTCATAATTACAAACTTTTCCCCTTTTGTTCATTTCTTCATATCTTTCTAGCTCTCCTTCTGTCTGTTTACTTTTAAATTTATAAATTAACATTGTTGTATATTGAGACGCTATTTCACCTAGATTTTGGTTTTCTTTGTTTTGAAACACCAAAAACCGTTCATTAAATACAAAATTTTTGATCGTTACCATCGTGAAACATCTCATCTAGTCTAATGAATCTCTTATAATTGGACGGATATGTGCTGATGTAAATAACCGGAAGGATAATAGCATTCATATTCCTGATTTGGTCCTAATGATGCATGTTGAACATATCGTGAACATTAGGATAGGGAAGAAAGACGAGATGTTCGGTATATGTGTGGGGGTGTATTATTATAGATCACATTTGCCTAAGGGGTTGATGGAGATAAGACGTAGACAAGCCACATTAAACCGTTTTTAGTTTACTTAATTATTAATCAATGTCTTGATGAAATTTTCAACTTTTATAATATAAAATATCAACTACAGGATGAATTAAACGATTAATAATGATTAAGGATGGTCTGGTAGTTTAATTTGGCTAGCCATAATCTACATATGGATTTCTAATTCTGCTACTACTTCCTTAATCCTAATATCGTCTCTCTGTTAGTCTATGTATTGCTATATAGTATGTAGGGTAAGACGATGGGGCCCCGACGCTGTTAATTGATCTCCTCTCCCTCCTTCATCGTTTTAAACAGTGCTCTCGTTAATACTACTACTAGTCGAGGCGAGCATAACATACACGTGAAATCGTGCTGCATAGCGCCAATATTGGTGATACCCGGTACCATGCCGGTGAATAGTCCGACGTTGTTACTTACAAACCAACCACCCCCCCTTTAAGCAATTTTACCATCCCCTCTGTCTAATTAACCCGCAAACGGTGCACATTATACGCTACTGTCGCCGTACTAGATTTTGAGCTTGAACTGTACATTACATTAACAATTTTCCATTTTATAAAGTCGATAACTGTACAGGAATATTTAACCGAAAAAAATTACATTTTTGAATTTAACGATAGTTGTAGGAAGTATTTAAAAGTGTATAAAAGCACGTGTGTGTGTGTGTGTGTGTATATGTGTATATTTATGTGTTTGTGTGTCGGTAAATGACAGACAGAATGAAGGACGGGTTATGAAGCTTGCCACAGACCACATCACAGCTCCTTCTGTTGTTTGTGAGGAATGAGTGCGGCCAGGCTTGCTTACGGCAAGGTACTATTAAAACAAAGTACAACCACAATAACGTATAGTACAAGGAGCATTGCTTTATTGGACCGTACAGAATTAAATTACATTGTCGATGACGTTCGAAATTATTGCATCTATATTTCCACTCACTTAACTCACCCTATTTCAAACCATTATCAATTTGAATATTATCATCTTATAAAATTGATCGAATATTTGTTGAAATTGTAATTTTTCGATTATTTACTGTTGATTTTTTTGTTTTTTTTTTTGGGCACGTCCATTCGTATGGTGACAGGTCGTAAATTAGTTCCATACTTACAAGTAAACATTCCTCGCATAAATTACCTGCATTTTCGGATTAATTACACACTTCACTAGGAACATCCGTTGTTAGTTACAACGCACAGTTATTTTCAGCCATCCACGTAATGAGAACGCGGAAATGTTATATTAACGCACGGGGAGTAGAATAGGAATCGTAAAATTAAGTACCCGTCTCACACAATAACTAAAAGGGAACCTTTTTTTCTTAAACAAGCACTGTACTCATAACTATAATCATAGCATTTTTTTTTCTGATTTTGCTATGAAATTTTGTGTTTACATGTAACTGAGAGTTTGAATATAAGGTGACCATCCTATAAAGCATGAACACGTAATTGTTCACGGGAGCAAACATCTCAAATTCTTATGTGTGAATCGTTCATTTGGCATGTCCGCTGATCTTTGGCCTCAGAAGCATTTTATACCCTCATGTATAGAATACTAGTGAAGGGATTGTCTCATCCCTCTCTTTTTAGGACCTACATGATAAGACACTTTTGACTTGAATTCTGTAGGATATTTTTTGCAACATATTGCAGCTTCAAGATTTCATTTTTATTATAAGTTGAGGCAGCATCTCCACTGATAAGTGTCTCCCCAATTCTGTCGATGTTTTTCTCTGCTCATTTGATTAGTTCAACTGCATCATTCATGTTTCTCTGTATTTATTTTTGTTCTGTCTCTATCCTTTGTTTAGAAATCGTTCTAATAGAGATTCTCTAAAACTGAATTGGTGCTATCTCTACTGGCGACACTGAATGAATTTCTTTTATTTTCTAAATAGTACTAATAGTAAGAGAGTATTCCTTACAGTAATGCTTTTTTACCTCACATACTTGTGAATGTTTCACCACAGCAACAGTACCCGGTTATGTCGTCATCCTATATTCGCTTACAAATTCAGTATTCTAATGGTACGATCTGTTGCAACCTTCCTTTGGATTGTTGCAGTTTGTAATAATTTCCATGTGGCAAAATTAACAATTTTCCAATAAATATGCCAATATTCAGAAACATGTGGTGTTGTATTTTTTCAAATTTCAACTTAGCATATCTTCGTGCAACTTGTCATACAAAATAATAGTGAATTTCTTTAGAGATAAAGTTGTCGTGCTCTATATTTTCCATCTACAAATTATAGAAATACACGTTTTTTTTTTCTGCTTTCTTCACTATATAGTCTATATCTCGCTTATATGCACGCACGTATATAATCGAAACGAATTACAATACTTAAGCTTTCATATATATTTGAAGGTTTTATTATATAGCGTTTTGGTCTCTTTTGCTTTATATCTATTATTTCGAATTTCGATTAAAGGGCGATTGTCTCGCTATTATTATAATTTTATCAACAAAAAATGATAAGCTTTTATTATTACTATTAGATGGTGGGATTAATTGAATCTTTTGCATGATTTTTTCTATTTAATTTGTGACATGTGGTTTTTGTATGAAAAGTAATAATGGATTCGTCTAAGAAAGTTCCAAGTTAATAATGTCAATATGAGTGTCTCTATATGCATGATTTATGAGTTATTAAACGGTGATGATGCTAAATTAGTACAAGTCGTAATAGATAGTAATTTAACCACGGCAATATTCAATTTATATACATGCATCTCAGTTGTTTGATATCGTATTATTAACTAAAACTTGGTTGATGTTTCTGGAATAATAACGTATTTTGTCTTATTAATACTAAATACAGTTGATTTAAATAGACAAAAGTCTAGGAACAAAGCCAATGGCCGGTCAAAAGAGGCTCTATTCTCAAAAATTTTTGTATAATTGTCGTTTTCTAATAAAACATCCGCTTTAATAGAATTTCAAATAAATGTAGTGAATACACGATACACCTATATACACATCGACACGCATACGCATAAAGAGACAGTATTATGCCTAATTATAAATCGATACCTTTCAGCGGTTACTTACTTACCTCTTTACAAAGTACGCCAAGGACTAAACCAGTCATTTTCCTCTATTAATATTCCAGTAATTAATTTTCAAGTGCGCTGGTAATTTCGGCTTGCGTGTATTAAAGATAGCGCCGTGCACACGGGGACTTGTGTCTCTGTGTGTCTCTCTCTTTATTGGTTAACGGTCTTTATACCTTTTAATGAGCGGTTATCGAGATCGACTGATCAAATATACTTTACAGATTTATAATTCATTGACCGTTACCGAACCAAAATGTTCACTAAATAGATAAATAACCTACCAATTTAATTACAAATAATAATACGACCATGTCTCTTCCTCTATCTGTTTCTTTCTTTCTCTCTCTCTCTCTCTCTATAGATTTAAGTACATCATTAAGTTTTATTATTTCGTTTTTATAACGTTACACGATCATTATATAAACGATAATTACGACAATTTTTTGATTAAAAAGTATAACATTTATAATTTGATGATAGTTGACAGGTTTCTCGTTTTCTTTCAAGATTTTAATAAATAACAAATACGAGTATTATCCAGGAAAGTTGACTGTTGAGAAAGTTGTAAAATATCCAACTATTATCCCATCAGATATAGGTCTACAATTATACAAAATTGCTACCTATATACATGGTACACGACTTACTTATTGTAAAATTCATGCGTAATTTCTAGTGTTTGTAGATTGACATTGTCAGTAAAATTAGACGATACTTATAGTTTTACACATAATCGAACCGATTTAAATGAATATGCACCGTTAGAAAACTACATTTGCGTGTTGCATGATCAACTAATCCTTTTTCTAATAATAAGAAATATCGAAATTAGAAAAAAATAAAAACTGAATTGAATTGGGAACAAATGAATCGATTATTGTCTAAAGAATTAAATGATTTGTTCGGAAAAGCAAATTGTCGTTTTTGAATTTCAGAAATCTCTATGTCTACAGTTATAACAACAATTCAAGTAAAGCCATTTCGTGATCTAAAGTAAGCCCTAGGTCCTGTACAATGGCTTATTTTAACTGTTCATCGAAATCCAGTGGGGTTTAATGTGCTCTAGAATCAATTTAATAGGAAATATTGCAATGCACACAACCTTCAAAATCGAAATTGAATTGAAATACTTTGGAAATTTATTAGAAACAACAACAATTTCTTTTTTGATTATTTCTATTTTGTTGTTAATTTGATGAATATAGCGGGATGGAAAAAAAAAGTGTAGTTTCTATCTCACATCTTCATTCCAGCGATATAATTAATTTGCGGCATGCGGTTGCCTGATTCAAGCCTCTAATTGAAATAATATCAAATTCAATTTCTGACAAACCGAAAAACACAAAATGCATCATCTAATATTATTATTATATCTATATATAGATAGATAGATAAGGTAGTATAGCTACAAATTAAACTATCAATTTCGTGCATATTAACTTTCTCGTCCTATATAAATAACCATGTAAATGCCACTCATATTCTACAACTACAACTACAACTATATTATAGTGGTCTCTCGTTCATTATATGTACGTATGGTGTATATGTTTGTTGTGAGAATTCGTATAGGGCAAGATAGGTGGAAATGTCTGCGTTTGTAACCAAATACAAGCTCCTAGATTTCCGACCTCTCTGTTTTGGTTTTCGTCCAATTAAAGGCAAACACAAGACGAGTCTGCTTGAATTAACGTGAAACGTTACTAATTCTCTCTCAAATTATTATCATCATCTACAACCTGCTTTTGGTATTTTGGTTTGACTTGGCAAATCTATACAGATGCAATTCATTTATGTACAACAATAATGTCGTATTGAACAGATCATTTTGATGGTATTCCCAAATTTTATTAACAATTTTCATCTTTAATATCATTGATTTTGGAAGTTGGGTGTATGTTGATTTTTGGTGGATGCGCCGGGTTAGAATAGAACTTGTTAATTTCCAATTTTTTTTTTTCGTGTTACAAGAGTGAAAATGGGGGTTGTCACGTTAATTAGCAAGTTCGTGTATGCGGGATAATACAAGATATCATCACTACCAGGTTTGTTTTAATTTAAGTGCTGTTACGAGTGAAGAAGGAAAATCGCTTGACACTTATCCACTCACGCTCTCACTATATATATATAAAACACACACAGAGAAACAGAGAGAGTACGGATTAACCCAATATTTACAGATGAAAATTGACTAAGAGAGACAGAGTAAGTAGTAGTGATGGTATTTCGTATAAATGTAGAGAAATGTATATAAGCGAGATGCTTTTTCGATAGGATTAGTAACAGTCGGATGGCAGATTTATATACTTCTTCTTTCTACTTCTTGGGGGGGTTTTCTTACAAGTTAAGTGGAAAATGTTTTGGCAGCCCCCTTTACTCTCTTTCTCATCTCTTCTAGCCAATGATGCAGGTGTAAGTTATACGTTGTGAAATAAAATATGAAATATGCGGCGTCGGGGCCTTTGATTTATTAGCGGTGTTCGTTAAATACTATGTGGCTTTTCCTCTACCAACCCACCGTCTAGTTACACCTAGTAAACGCGTCATGTTGCGACGGTGACGCCACTATCGTTTACCATTGCCGCTAACATCAAGCCACTGCTAACTTGCCTCTATTTAGCATAAATTATCACTAACGCAAAAGATGCTCGAATGAATCTTGACGGAATTTTTGTCTTATTGTTATTTTTCTATTATAGTGTTTTGCTTCGTTGGCAAAAAAATAGATGTGATTAAAAAACGAGGACCTGGTAAACAAATCGATAGAGCGCAAGTGATTCATTTGTATGTTGGTGTAGGGTAAAACCAAAAGCCAAAGCCACTTAAGACTTTCCTCCCCAATTCACTTCACTGATCATGCAGCAGTAGTAGTCGCAGTAACGTTGTGAAATTCTTCCTGTAGTTAGTTGTCTTGGTGGATCCCATTTACTACAGCAGTAGCAGCAGCAGTTATTATTGATGTCTACGGATGGCGACGTAAGAACTTGGTACACAAATCACGCGTCCCTTTTGCACAAATTCCTCTTAAAATTTCTCTCAAACACAAGCAGGTAGGAGTGTCCAATGCGACACCATTCATACACACAAGAATTGCGTGTCAACTCTATACAATACGACATCATTTACCAACAGCAACCATTATAATACCATTGAAGTGATGGTACATCTTTGTCAATATGTTTAGGGTTATTGTGTGAGTCAAATGAATAGTAAAATGAGATTTTTGTTTTATTACCATAATTATTATTATTATTATTTTTATCCTATTCTTGATGTTGACATTATTTTATTTGAAGATCCATCTAGCATCGGACAGTTCGAACAGAAAGCTTGTCGTAAACTTTCTCCCCATTACGAGATGCAAATCAACCCCTAATTTTAATTTTACGTGTATTAAAATCCTGCGCAGCTGACGGCCTTGTATCCCTAGATTATTCCACAACAAAAGAAGCAAGCTAATCACACTATAATACCATACATTTAAACCTGAAATTACGGACACGACATTTCTGTAAAGGCACAATTTTTTTCCAATTTCCTAACATTACTTCAACTATACGTATATACATATATTATACATTTAATATTAATAGAATAGAAGAGGATGGAATAATCCAATAAACTTAAAAGCGGAAATGGTTGATTTATTAAGATATCGCACTGATTAAGAGTTGAAAACATATCTAGATATGTTGGTTAGTTGTTGGTAAGAAGCCGCAAGTCCATTCATTGAGTATTAAAGATACATGTCGTCGCAGCATCAATCCAACCGGCCGGACACACATGCAAATCCCTTTCATCCTGATTCACTAATGTACCGCCTGCGGCTATATGAATAACACACATATATATCTACACACATACACATATATGAACATAAATATCAACTTGAAGCTTTCACATTGAAAGAGAGAGAGAACAAACTGTAAAACTTTTGTACAACTGAAAGCTGGTAGCGGATAGGGGGATGGTTGGTTAGTCAGTAGCACTAGTGGTCTACTATTTCGTTCATCCATTTTTCAAAATCTCCAACTCCCATCTCAACACATATAGTGAAACTTTTCGATAAAATTTAACAAAAACCCACTATAGAAATGTATTTATATGTGGGCGATAAGTAGAGTTTTGGTGAAAAAGCTCTAGTTGAATTGTTTACAAATTAATTCTTGTCTGTAGATAAATAGAGATAAAGAGATGACGGTAGCAATGTGGTGGTGGTGGTGAGAATGATGACGACGGTGTGACGATATGGGGTGGTATCCACATTGTACAAATTCAGGATGGTTCATTTGTAAGCGGTTGTAAACGCGATTGGTCCCTCGACTGCTGTACTATAATACTGGCACTGATGCCATCATCAACTATATTGCTATACTCTCAAACAGACCGCGAACCTACGTCAAACATGCGCCTCTTGCGGCGATTTTCCACACTAACGATATGTGTGCAACCTGAAAACTTAATTAAACCCACCCTCCATACACCCCTTATTCAATAGTATTCAACAAAAGCAATTCAATATTACAAGAGTTGAGATACAAAACTAGTTTTATTGACTAACAATAAAAGATTGTCACAAGGTGATAATTAAATATTTAATATTTACGTTTGGAAAAATCTTTGTGTGTCACCTGTATTGGAAAAGAATCCACCTATTCATCGGGGGAAGTTAAAAGGAAGAACTAAAGAAAAAAGTGCGGAAAGTCCACTAACTCATCATCAAATATTTAAAATCCCGGGGGAACGTTGACCGAATAGATACAGTATTGATGTGTTGTAGTGACTAAACAACCCTCCAAGTATTCTTCTGTTTGTTTCACAGTAAATCAACAGCTAGAAAACTGGAATTTTCAAAACAATAAAATCGAAATTAACCGATTGTGATTGATTGATAAAAGACTAGGAAATTCTATATATATACATATAGATATGTGTATATGTGTAATAAACTTGTGATGATGAAGGCTATTCATACATCAAGAGAAATATAAGTCACAAGGGAATATGGAATGGATAAATCAAGAGTTCCTAACCACTACCAGCAACATAGACGACAAGGAATAGAGGGTGACATACACAGGGCATAAGGTACTTGTAGAACACTAACGAAGCCAGTCCAGAGGTCAGGTCTTGTATAATGGTGGTAGTGGTAGTGCTGTCTGATGTGTGTATGTGTATTTGCCGGCACTAATAGCCAATTCAGGGTCTCATCGTTGCTGCACTACTGCCAATTAACCCAGCGGTTTATTTACTAACAGATTTACTACAAGCGAAATACAAACCAGTAGCAAATAAGATAAGACAACATTACAAATACGACAACAATGTTGGAATTTTTCCACAAAAACAAAATAAAAATCCCCATCGAAGAATTGATAAAACTGGAAGACAACAGTAGTGAAATACGGAAGGATATTTTGAGATCTAATTGCAGTAGGAATAGACCGTGACAGCATTAGGAACTGAATCCCTTCGCAGTTGTCTATCACACATCCTGGCCCGTAGCATTGTTAATCCCATTAGTCGAGTTGAACCATAGGACCTTTGTTCGTATCTATTGTTAGAAGTCTTCGCGGAAACAGCGGCCAAACCAGAACCATGACGTCGCACGTCGCTGACTTCATCTAGTTTTGACTGTTGACATGGGGGTATATAGTATGGGGTAGAAAGTTATAGTTAAACTAAACTATAATTACCGAACAATTCTTATTTTTATTTGTCGTTATAATAAAAGTGGTTTTTCATTATTATTTATTAACTTGAGTAGTGGTAATAGAGTGATTAAAATACAGTTCCAGTCATGTTTAATACATTAGGTTTATAATAGAAACGGATGCGATGAAGCATCAAAGTGTTACTTATAGCCGGAAGAGGCGGCAGAACTACTTACGAAGAATAAGCCACATCTTGTTGTTTAAACGGTTAGCTTTTGAATAAGTTCCGCGGTCGCTTTGAGAAAGTTAGCAATTTGTATCCTCTTGTAAAATATTATTTCTTGTTGTATGTATGTTTTCAAGACTTTCAAGAAATATGAGAGAAAGACTCGGTAATATAATTTAAGTAAATTTACTTCTTCATCTTTGTCTTATTCACTTGTTTTATTATTATCTTCTGATGATGATGGTAATAATACTACTGCTCACATGGTGTTGTTCATGTTTAAAATAAGCTTTACAAGATAGCCTGTGGCTATTCGACTACAGTACTTCAACAGATGCTTACAACTGCATTATTTCAGGTTGGCCGAGCGCGATAACATATTATTGAGTGAAATAACATGAACGCTTGCGGTTATTTGTTTTGTATGATACCTTGGCCAGCAGCTTTCTCAGATCAGGCCCTTATCGTTCTATCATTCTCTTCAACAACTGTTTAGTACACTTATCCTTTCTACAATATATTCAAATACTAGTGTATGGGTTAGAACTGTTGAATATTAATAATGTGAGCGGTTTTACCGATTTTAGTATTTAATACTCGGAAGATTATTTAGAATAATTTAAATTGTTTAGGAATTCTATTTAAATGCGTTTTCTTTTTCTTTTTTGCTGTCTGTTGCTTTTAAATCTGGAACAAATAAAGTTAGAAACAATAATATTATTTGCGATATTGAACAAAACTACTAGTAATATAATAAAACAGGAAAGTTTCTGATAGATATATCAATTTCTGGGGGCGCCAATAATATTATATGTGTTTACCATACAGGCCTTTCAGTTTGATTATTACAATAACACAAAAACTAATAAAAATAAACATCAAATATTCCAAAGAGACAGAACGTAAAATGCTAACACGAATTGATCCAGAGGTGGTATCTAGCAAACAGAATCACTTCTCTCTTTCTTACTTACATTCTCTCTTCCAACATACATAAATCTCTTTAAGCATAACAATCACAGGTAATAATGTCGTAAAACAGTATCACCAAGATTCCATTTACTGTCACTATTCTTCTAAATAATACAACAAAAAATACAAGGAGGAAACAGTGGAAGAAGGAATGAAAGAAAGGGGCATCATAATACATTCTCAACAACAACTAAACCCAATTTATTTGATGCGGCAACAAGAAGTCCTTTTGGAGGCGACAAAATGGTGATGGCCCGGCGACTTGTGAAACACTTGGCCCCATTACAATGCCATAAATCTGGGTAAGAGAGACACCCTTACAATTTTAGCCCCCCTTATACGCACATACATACATATATATACACACGTATACACAGTGGCGCGTGAATGTCTCCATCCTTTAAACGTTGTTAGTGCGAGAATACTGGTGCGAAACAATGTATCACCTCGACAACAAGACAAATTAACACTCGCGACCAAAACAACAACAGAAAGAGCTGGTAGACAAGAAGAACAAAAACCTAGTCTTATATAGACTTAATCGATAGTAAATTGATGTTGTATTTAACTCGATTTTTTGAACATATTCCCATTTATCTAATTGAAAATCGTATTGTGCCATTGTTTAATTTATTGATTATACGGGGAAAACTAGAAAAAACGTTGATATTCGAATCGATAGAAGAAGTTTTTCCGTGACTAGGAAAACATTGCCATGTTAAATGGATTTGAAATAATTCTTACAGACATGATCAGAAGGAAAGGCGCTAAATTCTATACTCACGCTATTACTTTCCTACCTATTGGTGACTTTTTTTCTTCTTTTTAGTACAGTTTAAAGCTAAATAAGTGTGAAATTCGTTCAGTAATAGTCTACAAATTTATACAATTGGGATTTCAGTCTTTATCGTCAATTTCTATTTTATTTCGTTCCCTTCATCAACATCTTTACTGGTTGTTGTTTTTTTTTCTCTTCTACTTTATCCAATTGTTATAGTTAGATTGAGCTGTGCGTACCTGTTTCCACATTTAGAAAGAACAAAGAACTTTAATTTTATGTGTTATTCAAAGACAGAACAGAAAGTAAATCCTTATTACAAATTGAAGGAAACTTTGAATGCAATCACATTTAAAAGAGTGGTACCGATTTTCAGCTTGGAAACTTTATAGAAAATTCAATCGTTCCTCAATTACTGTAATTAAGTTGAAAGTTGTTTGTTTTCGCAAAGAGAATAAATTTAATTCAATTGAATAGAATTCTAATCATGTATGTTGTTTTTTTTTTTTTTGTCGAAAGTCTGAAGACATTGAGACGTAGACATCATTTTGTGTAAAATATTTTAGTATTGTCGAACGATAAAAGATCGCTCCGGCTACCGATTTGTATCCATTTACATGGGAATATCCGCGGAAGCGCCTTGTAAATAATTCAAAGTTACCCCCTAATAGACCTGTGTCACCATTCTCAATACTTATAACTTATAGTATATGTGACCATTCGAAAAATTTACATAAGGGTAAACAGTATCAGGGTTAGCTACCCTACTCTTCTCGACTATAACTGGACAACACCACGTATATACTGTTTGCATATGTATGCAATGGCAGTTTCTTCTTCAGGCGGATGGTGACAGTTGTTGTGACCGCTTCTTTCATCCGAACGGACCGACTACCATCCCTTTTGATATTCGTCTTTTTATGTGTCGGCCGATGTGACGCCAGTTGTCCTCTATGTAAATTCGTTGTGACTTTTCTTTCTGTTTCCTGTTAGGTTATTCTAAACATACTCCTCCGTTTTTTTTTTATTTTGTTGCTTTCTGTTTATAACTATTTTCAACAAAGCAAACCAATCGGTAATGATATGCTTATATAGTTACATTTGTGAATATTATGAAATCCGATAAATGTTAACGTATGCAGATAGGAGAGAGAACTGGACTATTACCATTCTGGACTAAGGGTTCTCAAATCGCCATTAGAAAGTACAAAGGCAGCTCGTTAGTATCTCGAGATGGCAGCAATGGCGGATGTGTTGGTCACTCTTGGGACGCCTCAGGTACCCTATTTTCTCATTTCAAACCGTATACACTGTCTGGTCAAAGTCTTTTACTCCCCCTTAACACATATACACAATTTACTAACTTAATGGAAAACGAAACTAGATTTAACCTATTATTATAAAAGAAAATACACTAAAAATATCCATTGTCCAATATGACAACTTATCGTCATTGTCATCATCATCATCATCATCGACAATGACTATTTAGGCAGTTTTCATTAATACCATTGACGGTCGCAGCTGCGCCAATCTTCCCTTACTGGAAATCCGCTGTCTATAAATTGCGATCTAGCTTCTCTCTTTTCGACTTTGAATTGTAATTAACATTTGGTTCTCCCATTAGTGTAATTAAAGTGCCATTCCATAACCTAGCGGTACCTTATCTTATCGTCTCTTCAGGCGAACAGAGCGTTGCTGCCTCTCGTCGTCACTGCCGCAGGCAGTCGTCCTACTACAACTTTACTTCTGTATACCTACATACATATATAGGTATATATATATATGTGCTTGACGACGCCTTGTTCTCTGTTTCAACAACCAACTTTTAACACAAACATATGTACATACATACCCGCTATAAAGCATAAGTAAAATTAACCATAATGTAATGGTTGTGAAATTATTACCTTTCTGATAAATTTTTGAAAATTGCATCTTATCACAGTATTATTAAAATATTTACACACATGTAAGTGTGTATGTGTGTAACTTTAAAAGTCTTATTATTAAAGTCGTTGCGAACGGTGCTAGAGTCAGCTTGACGTTTCCCATCATTTCTTCATCTACTTCTATCCCATTCTCTCTTATTCAATCCATTCCATATCTTTTGAATGGAATATTTGATAATTGATATTTCGTTCGTTAATTCACAGCTGTGATGATGTTGATGAGTTTCACTTAAAACATGTCATTGTATTATTAAAATCTTCCGATGTCGATGATGATGATAATAATAATAATGACAATGTAGTGATCGTTATTTTCCCCAATAAGAAGAAAAAAAAATTAAATTTCCAAATGACAGATAAAACATTGGTGGTACGCATTTTGAATGTCAAGTGGAACACCATAGTCATCATCATCGTATAGAAGGGATCGAAGTAATGGAACAACGGCTACGACGATGACGACAGTTGGACTAGAATGGACAATGGGCGAACGCGTTTCGTATCTTGTTTGTTTGGGAAAACTTTTGGCAGTTTGACGCTGTATATGTGTATTTTCATGTTTTTTCTGTTTTATTTGTCTGTAGTGGAATTGTGGAAAATTGAAAAATGTTGGGTTTGTGTTGAAAAACACATGTGTCCCACAGCGATGTATTAAATTAAATTTACTCATTCAACGATGATGGTTTTTTGTCGATCGAATCAAGACCTATTGTGGTATACAACTCTTTGTCTCTTCAATACTAAACAATAACAACAATAATGAGAGAAAAACTAAATAAATAAATAACGGTGTATTGTCGGGTGGTAGGATGGTTGCAATTTTTAATAATGGTCGATTCTGGTGACTACAAGTATCGATTCGGCTACAAAGCTGGGATATTTGTACGATTTATTTGGAGAATACGGCCACTGTCCCTAGGCCATATATCCTGACTGCAACAACACAATGTTCTGTCGTTACTAGTGCCACCACAGAAGTAATAAAAATCGGCACTACCTATGGGAATCTAGTGCAATTTCTATATATAAAAAACAAACGAATCGCAAAATCGCTAAACACGCCTTGTAATAACAACACGAAAAACTTGCCATTAGTAAAACTAATTTAGTTTAGAGAATTTATCAGTTTCTTTTTGATAAATGAAAATATATCGAAAAGCTGTCTGGATTTTTTTTATTATTATTAAAGTCTGTGTCTGGCCGGGATATAGGGCTGTTAGAAATGCTACAGAACAGGGCAATAACAGGCCACACAAATCATACTCCCCAGTGAGGTCGACAAGGCGGCTCGATTTCGACAAGGTTTTACCCGTTGAGTAATTAATTTGTTTTTGATGGAGCCTCATAGGCATATTCATCTATATAGATATACAATACATGTACACCTACACGTGTATATATCAATGACGATACGACTATGTCCTACTACAGCCCAGCTTCGTAGAAGCTTCGATCCATAGGATAAATGAGTCGGTTGGTGTTCTTAGGCCAAAACTCCCTCGAGACCATATCGTTGTGCACAACAGGATCAACTCATATGGATCTTCTTGTATTTACCTTGTCATATAACTAAATTACTTCATTAATATGTTGGACGCCGTTAGCTATATCCTTATATATAGTTGAGTTCTTAAACAATATAACTTTGTTTTGAATAGGAATTTGCGTGACAAATATTTGATTCGATTTCTTTGTTTTACGCAATTTTCATGTTCTACCATTGCCTGAGTAAATCGAAAGTGTGGATGTTGTCAACAGAGGTCACGCAGACTTAGCCCACGTCACTAGAATGGACAGTTAGTCTCTAGAGATTTTCAAAAACGACACTGTCCATCTCTTGGGATATTCTTTCAACGGACAAATACAATAACCAGATACATCAATACTTCAATCAAAAAGTCAATTAATGATGATGACAATGACGGTATTTTAAAAAAATAACAAATAAACGTAGAATATCATGCAACTTCTGGTGTTTTGTAGATATAGTCATAACTTTGATGAAGTAATCCAGTGTTGCTTAAGCTAGCGAGATTAAAGAGACTTTCAGGGAGTAGGACGCAAAATAATGTATCTGGGCATAAGAGATATGCCGATACTAACTCAAGTTGACAGTCAAATTCGTAGACATGTGTTAGCTGTCTGGACATAAACACAATCATAATAGTAGTTTTGGCATGGAAAATACATGGCAGTCCAGGACCTCGTTCATTTCGAACACAACCATTCACTGACACTAATGCACCTGTGCTTTATCATTTTCCTCAAACCATTGATCAGTTTTAGTTATTCAATCATCTTTGTAAGGGATGATTGAATATTTGAGGTCGACACCTTATTCTCAATCATCAAAACAACAACTTTATCAACTGATATCAACTACTCACATAATTTATTTTTGTTTGTTTGGTGAATGATAAATGAATAAAATAGAATTTGAATTTTCAACGTATCGCTAGATGATAATTTAGAAATTAAGATAGGAAAGAGGGCAAACACGGCACTAATGTAACAACACTCTAAACAACCAATAAAGCAGCTTGCTGAGCTTACGTAGTGTTAAAATGCAGTAAAAACCTGAGCCCCAGGCGCTTAAGTTGCCTACTTTATGTATCGCACGCTTTATCTTGCTGTTTAGCTCTCGATACAAGCACTTTTTATACGTAACTTTCACGTACATGTGGGTATACTATCTTTATTATTTTATGATAATACTTTAACTCGAATAATTCATTTTTACACCACCAAGGAGCTGTATTTCCTCCTTCTTTTTTTTGTTATATGGGGGCATAGTTTTATAGAATTTTATAAAAAATTGTCATTTTATTAACATTTTAACAATATAACAGTCTTCGTGTATTTCGGGGGATTTGTGCGAAAAAGTTAGAGAGGTGGTCTTTATTGTTCTTTGAGACTGACTGTGTGCGTGACCGGAAATGGAATCTTATTTTAACATTTCCACGCACGTTCCCAGATTCAGTTACCTGTCGGTAATACACTTTGTCAAAGTGATCTTTTTACGAAAAATGATGATTTTCTTTTCTTATTTTTAATTTAATCATTGTATTTTTTGCAGAATTACTTTCGACCGAAAACGATTAGTGTGGAACATTGTACGATAGAAGAGCAAATAACACGGCAACGCACAGGTAAGCTTTCAAAATTATATCTATATAGTTGATAATACAGGAAATTTACATAAAACAAACATGATGTTTACAATTATATTTTGATTTCATTTCTTTATTTTTTTTCTTATTGGAGAATTATGAAAGGAATCATAAAAAGAATGTACCTTTACAGTGAAATTTCATCTGGAAACTTTTAAAAACTTTGGAAAACAATCTTAATACGACGAATGCCGACGACTCGTTATTTAAAAAGCTGCTTGATGAGAAGAGATATAGTCTCTCGCTTATTGTTCTATAACGCTTCTTTTTCGCCTCTTCTCTTCTATACCTATATTCTGATTCTGATGTTGTTGCGTTACAAAAAGCTAACTTGTTGTATAAGAATTTCATCATTATAATATTACGAGTATGCTGAAGTTTTTTAGCTAAATTTAAAAGTCTCTATCAACTCTGATTTTGATTGTTCATCATCAAGGGAAAAACTAATAAAAAAAAAAAGAATAACGAAACATATAAATACTTTAACATAGATTGAAAACTTGAGATTTTCCACAATTCCTCCATCTACCGAAAATAAGTATGATTTTAATGGTTATAATGCATAAACTATAGGGTCTAAGGATGTGTGGGGCGGATTTAACTGGCGGCGTCTCTACACGACCCTCGCCGCCGCCTGTAGCGTGTAGCTGTTCTGTATGTATTTATTCATATCTACAAGCCAGATGATGATATAAATAGCGGCGAAAGTCGCGTTTTCTATCTAAATCACGTCGGCATATTGCAATGTGTGGCAGTTCAGCCCCAACATAAATTAAACTAAAATTACTTTATATAATTCAGTTGTGAATCCTTTTTGATTTGAATATCATACAGATTTTATATAACAATGAACATGATGAAGATGACGGAACACACACACACACATAGAAGAAGAAAAAAAAATTCATTTCGACAATAAACCAACACCAAACTAACCAATTGTTTATTTCATCGTATAATGTCATCAAATAAAAATTAATTGCAGAAAACGATGAAATTAGTTTGCCATCACAACGATTATGACAATTACAAACAATAGTAAAACAATAAAGACTATAAAACATTAAAATCATCAAGTTCATCGACCAAAAAAATACGTCATAAAGATAACTATAAAACGTAATAAAACCGAAATCCGAAAGCGAGAGAAATTCGGCTGAACTCAATTAATCAATAAAACAGTAAAACGCTCCCCCGTCGCTGTTAAGAGTGTAGTGAACGTAGAGGGGCCGAAGAGGCAGAGAAAAGGGGGGTCTAGGACGGTCGTTTGGGGGTGGATGGGGTTAAAATAAGAGGGGGAGGGAATTGGTGGTGGATGAGGGAATCCAGGGGGGTTGAAATGTGCGGTTTCGAGACGCTAGCCTAGGAGAGAAGCAGCCAGCGCACGCGGGTTGTGGTCGCTGAGGAATCTCCCGCTATTATATTGAACACTGGCTTTACTCCACTATACTCCTGTGCTTTTCCTCCTGCTTTGCCTTCCTCATAATATTCCTACTATTACTATAACGCCTGCTGGCTGATGCTACTGTTTATCCATGGCATTTTCACGTATTTATATAGAGAACAAACTGCCCAGACAAATACTACCAAGCATCACATACCATTACTCAAGCCTAAAATCTAAATTTTTTCCCTTCAACATACTTGAGATCGTTTAGATCGTTTGTTGATTTGAAAATTTTCATGGAAATATAATATTTTTTTATAACACACTCTTCTCATTCTACTATTGTTCTAATTTAATTGAATGAAATCTGTATCTTTATCTTAACAATTGTTCCCATCTGTGTTGTAAAGAATAATGTTATTTATTGGTTAAATCACGTGTATCTTCCGGAAACGTCCGGAACTGACCCGTTACGCTCCCCATTTACTAGGTTACGACGCGATAAAAGACTCCCTTCTTGTGTTGTGTAAAAAGAGCAGCTTTTACACACTTCCTTTACAGCCGGTGTATCGTAGTCTTTATCAGCTTTAATCTTCCCTGCTTGGTAAAACGTGCCACCCTCGTCAACAGCTTAATTCCAAAGCTAAAATGTGTAAGAAATAAATAAAAACGTAAATTTTCCGTCACTCAACTTTTACAAATCTAATTTGTATAAACGACCATTACTACCACAAATAAAAATACAATCCTTTAATGTGACTAGCTAGCTGTACCAACATCATCACCACAAAACTTGTGATACCATAGGAAGCGGAAACGGCTCGTTTCATGTATACTAGGCGAGAACACGACCATTTAATTTTCCCCGTCGTTGTTCTAAAAAGGAGGAAAAAAAGGGGTAACGGGGTAAAAATAATTCAATTCGAGTTGGCTAAACGTTTGTGGCTACGAGGAAATAAAGAATTTAACCGAGCGGTCTATTGAAATGGGTGGTTCGCCTGCAGCACATAGTGGCTGACAAGCATTTTTACAAATGATCCCATTCCCCATCACATACAAACACACATATATGTATATAGACATACATACATATATATACATTTATAAATGCACGCACACACAACCATTGAATATTCTATGGAGCAGCCCGGCTTTCAGCAGGAGCTACAGGTGGCTCAACATAGATAGCATTTTTCAACGGCTTCTTTCACATAGAAAAGAGGAGAGACA